>JAMAKC010000057.1:0-196651 GCA_023628735.1 Trichoderma sp. PF4103 | reverse complement strand
TAATAATAAAAAGCCTTAAAAGCTAAATATTAAATAAAATTTTAAACTTATTATTATTTTAAAAAAGACTAATAAAAGCTTATAATAAATCTATTATAAATATATTAATAATATATTTATAATAAATATAGGTTTATATAAAGAATATAATTATTCTAGCTTTAGTATTATATAAAAAAGGTATTTAACTTTAGTATAAAAGCTAATATAACTTATATTTTACTTTTTAAAATTTCTAGCTAATTAGATTATAAAAAGTATAAGTTATATAAGGTTTTTTATTATAGTAAAAAATTTAGAAAAGTAAAGTATAGGTTATATTAGACTAGGGTGCATAAGTTATCTAAGGTAGCACCTTAAACACTTTCACTTAATCGCTGACTCTACTTTAGCATTTTCCACCAATAATGCTCAATGTGTAGGAAGGGGTGGTTAAAGGGAATAACTGATTCGGTGTGGCCCGAGTCCAAGCTCTCGACCCCCTGCTAGACTGCATCTAGCCAGGGACGGGCTTGGACGGGATTCCTGCAAGCCTTCAGCTTCCCCACACGAATTCTGGCACGGGGCGCTTGAAATGAGAGGAGGCTTCCACTGTTGGGTTGGGACGGCCCACTGCTTTTGATCGGGCGTCTCAGGGGTTGCAAGATCTGCGAAGAATCAGGCTTGTTCATCCAGACCTTGGACGGACTTGTCTAGACGGAAAAGCACACTTGTAAGGTTGGAAGAAGGGCGGGCGGATTCCCCTGGCCAAGCCTTTGGCGATTCTAGCGTCCTGAGTCTACTCAGATAGCAGGGCAACAACTGCCGTGAGATGTTGGAGTCAGCGCGTGCCTGGAGGATCGGACTGAAGACAGAAAGGTCTCATTCTTGCCGCTGATGGACGCTTAGTAGTCAAGCCTCTTCCGCTGTGCAAGCTGGAGGATTCCCTTCCATGTGGTATCCTTGGTGGGATCATATTTGTTTGCCGGTCAATTACTGCCCATGGCCAGTCCTTAGGATGATGACCTCACACGATGTGGCCACATGCATGCACGAATACAAATCAATTGCATTCCCTTGTCTTCTCCGGGAACCTTTCAAAGCGAGACAATACGAAATACTCAATCAGTCAGGCGTCGTGCAGTAAGTCTCGCCCCTGGTGGACGAAAGAGGCAGCTGGAGAGATGGACGTGTAAGCCTCTTATTAACGTTACAACTAGCATGAGATCGCAGGGGTGGCCCGTTAGCAAGAAGACCGCACGCCAAAGTAGCGGCCGCATTGTTTAGTATTACTCGATACATAGAAATTACGCTGGAGCGAAAGCCGACGATTCTTGATTCAGGCGCAGGGGCTGAGGAAGGAAGCGTTGGCTAGCACGCGGACATACCAGGAAGCTGCTTGTATGGGGCTCGGAAACTCTGGTCGTCGGCCGGGGTAATCGCTCGAATGGAGTCTCCTTGCATAGAAAGACCTCGTATACCGGGTGCGGAACATCGGAGTGTGGCTCTGAAACGACTTCCCACGACGACAACCACGTGCTTCCTTGAAAGAGTAGGTGATGCTTCTACGAACACGGATGGTTATATAGAGCCGCGGTGCTCCCCCAGTTGAAACCAAGAGAAAGCCCACCACCAACTCGAGTTCTCCAGCTTCAGCAGTAGAGCCAGAGTCAAGATGCGCAGCTTCGATACCTTCTTGCTCGCTGCCCTTGCGGCCTCGCCCGCTCTGGCTCGCCAGATCCCGTCCAATGTGCAGAGCCTGTACAACTCGATCCGGGCTCAGGGCCAGTGCAAGAATATTCTCAAGGGCGGCTTCTTCAGCCAAGAGGGTGACTCCAAGAGTGCGTGAATGATTGAGTATTCAGATTCACAAGACTGAACTGACCAACTCAGACTTCTCCTACTGCGGTGACCACCTGAGCGACTACCGCATCATGTATCTCCAGGGCACCAACGGCAACCTGGTCAACATGGACATTGACTGCGATGGTGCTCTGGGCACTGGAGACGGCAGCTGCGACAGCTCGCAGGACACGCAGAGCGAGACCAGCTTCAAGGACACCGTCGCCAGCTACAAGAAGGGCATCAAGGACCTCAACGCCTACGTGCACTCGTTTGTCGTCCTGGGCAACGAGGGCAGCAAGAGCGGCTACGTCAACTTTGATCCCCAGTCAGTTGGCGTCGAACCTCTCTCGATCGTGGCTGTTGTCTGCGGCAACCAGATGGTGAGCGAAATGAACCAACTTTCTCTTTGTGAAAGATGACTTCGCGACTAACATGATCTGATTGTAGTTCTACGGCGTCTGGGGCGACACCAACGGCGACGACGGTCCTCCCCTGGTCGGCGAGGTCTCCGACTCTCTCGGCCGCGCCTGTTACGGAAACGCCGTCAACGGCAACGCTGCCCACGACGCAAACGACGTGCTGTACATTGCCTTCACCGGCCAGGATGCCGTCCCCGGCGCCAACGGAGCCAACTGGGCCGCCTCCTCCTTTTCGGCGTTTGAGTCGTCTCTGGGCGCTCTGGGTGACCAGCTGGTTGCCCGTATCGGCAGCTCTGGCGGCAGCACTCCGCCTCCGCCTCCCCCAACGAGCTGTTCGTGGGAGGGTCACTGCGCCGGAGCCTCTTGCGGCAGTGATGATGATTGCTCTGATGACTTGACTTGCAACAGCGGCAAGTGTGGCAGCGGTGGGTCAACATCCCCTCCTCCTCCTCCTCCTCCTACCAGCTGTTCGTGGGAGGGCCACTGTGCGGGAGCGTCTTGTAGCAGCGACGACGATTGCTCGGATGATTTGGCTTGCATTTCGAGAGTGTGCGCCGTTGACCCGAATAATTGAATCTAGGCAACTAGGGCGTTGAAGAGTCGGTGTCTTAAAACCGGGTGGTTGACGAGTTATGATGAGTGGAAGGTCTGTCTGGACTTGAGACGGCAGCCCTGTGATGGGCTTTCGGTCGAAGGGATTCAGCGAGTTATGGATTGGTGTTGTTTGCTTTGATATTCATCGGGCTGTAGGCAGATTTCAATGCCCGTCAATCGTATATACCTTGGTTCGTGACAGCGTTGCGGAAGAGCGTGGTATAGTCGATATTGTTGGTGAGCACCCTGAGGTCTCTCGAACTGGGCATTTCGTTGCCCAAAGACTGGGTGTCAAGGCATTAACCGTTGAGTGATCTGTTCCTTGTCTCAGTGTTCTTTGCATGGGAACATCGGTATAGAAGCTGGGCGTCGTATTTCGACAGAGGGATAGATATTGTATTCGGCGACCCCGTTGTCATGCCAGGTCCGCTACCTGTTGAAACAAATCAGTAGTGAGGCATTAAAGACCTCGTGAAACAAACAACGCCCCCAGTATTCGCGCCGCCATCTCGGCCAAACAAGTCGTCGGATCACGTTCCGAATCTGTACTGCAGCCGGCCTGACATCAGCCAGCGATTATGGCACAAGACACGAGATCATTTGCTTACGGTCTGGATCAACTCCAGTCGTTCAGTCAATCACATTTGCACACAGTTAGCACGTCACAGGGCTCAGCAAGTAAAGCAATGTAAGCATCGGCAGAGCAAATCATGCATTTCATATATACATTGCGAGTCATATATACATCCACATCTCAACGCATCGGAATCATCGTCGCCGCCAGCAATATGTACAACCCGACAGCGACGAATCGGTATCAACAGCCCGATGCGCAAGCGTTTAAATACAATGTGGTTGTCATCTGCAAGCCCCCATGTCAGTCAAAGCCCAACCAAAATGCCAAGCGACAGCTTCAAAGAGAAATGGTTTCGACATACCGTAACAAAGGTCGGTTTATGTACAAGAAGGAACTCCCCTCACGATTCGTAACGAAGCTTTTATGCGGAAGAGGGCTTCTTGGCGATGGGCATGTCGTGGGAGTAGTGCAGGTTGCGGTTGTCCTTGACAGGGACGGCCGAGGCGGCGCGCTTCTCGGCCTTGGAGTCGGCGAGGGCGATGGGCTTGGAGTTGGCGTACTTGAGGTGAGTCAGGTCCTTCCACTCCTCGCCGGCGTGCTGGACGGTGGGCGCGGCGAGGGCGAGGCCGGAGAGGGCGACGGCGATGAAGGCGGCGGTCTTCATGATGATTGTAGAAGAGTTTGTTGAGGTGAGATGGTTGTATGAGTTGAAGGATAGATCGAAAGTCTTGACTGGTTCGAGAACAAGTTGGGAGCAGTGCAAAATCCGGGGGAAGATCGAGGGCGAGTCTGGGGAGAGACGCATCGCCTCCTATATACTAGGCCGACGTTGCAGCACTATCGCAAGGGGGGAGAGCCAAGCGTTTGCCGTTGCTTGAACCTCATTCGACGGAACGGGCTGCTCATACCCCGGGTTTGTCCTCCTGCTCCAAGCAGGTTCGCGTGGGATGCGTATACCATCCATTTTGACCGAAAGATGTGCCGACAGGCCGCCCAATCGGGCAGGTAATTAATGCTGCGGGAGGTCAGGCGCTAAGGCCTCGTTTGCACTCTTTGGGGAAGCTTGTTTAGGTCTTAAACGGTGATGGTCTGCTTGGTTCATGGGAGAGTTTCGTATGGAGTAACGTGAGGTGATGATACGAGGGTGGCTGCTCAGGTGAGCTGCGATGAGGCGCTACAATGGGATGGCGATCTTCAAAGCTTGTGGTTGTTGGTGGTGTTATGAGTCGCTGGTGCTGCTGTCTAAGTGCACTGCGAACGATCCACGCACGACTCATGGACCTGGGTCAGGCGCATAAACTTCGTCGGGCTACTAGGGGTGGCATGCAACGTATCAAGGCAGCTAACGCATCTATCTTGTTAGAAGGGCTTGGCCTCTGTAGCAACTAGACGAGATAGTATGGGTGACCTATCCGTCTAGCATCATGCACATGCCTTGATGAGCCTCGACTAGGTACCTTATGCTCTGCTGGGTGCCTGGACTGTACCTTTTCCGTGGTCGGTAGACGTCCCCCCTGGATGGCAGATCCTGCACCCCACCAAACCACCAGGAACTCCCAATCTAGGCATCGCCAACGAACACATGGAATGGTACTTGTAAGTTGAAGGTAAGAAACCCCTAATCGTTGCAAAGAAGCCGCATTAGAGGATGAAAACAACGGCAAAAGGGAGGTGCTATGTCTTATATATCGCATGCGGGGATCTTGAGTGGCTCTTCGATTCTCGGCGGTTTTCAACACGGCGGGTCGATATCACAGAGGCAGGTAGAATGCAGGATAGACGCAATGTGACTGTGTTCCTAGCCATACTATCCTCAAATGTAACAAGCCCATCTCTCTAATACTATTCCTCTGCCTTGGCAGCCATAACTCGCTTGAAGGCCGCGCCCACCAAGCCAGTATGGTCAGTCGACGTATTACAAACCGAATGTCACTGGCATTCCTCATCGGACCACAGCTGCGAATAGGGTTTAACAGAGAACATCATCTTGGCATTCCAAGCATACCTTTGAACAACCTTCTATTAAGCCATCGCTGCTCATTTGCCTTCGTCCACGATTCTGTACACCAACTTCTCTCCGCTAATAGGCCGCATGTAGTCTTCACTCCGGCTCGTCGATCGCTCAGATACCATGCCGCCGCCCAAGAGCGCAAAACCATCCGGCACAATCCTCTCGAGCCCTCCGGGCATGAGTCGCACGGGGTTCGGCTCGACCTTCACTTTGCCGTCCGTCGCGGCTGTGCTCAGGAAGTTGAAGAACTTTGTGGCAAACACACGCGCCTTGGGGTTGGCGGGAAGGGTGATCCCTTTGGTTTCGACAAGTGTCAGCCAGCGGTAGGAAACGATGAGTAGTTATCTTCTCGACTTACCGTTGTACCCTATTTCGTGGCCGAGGCCTTCCCACACAGAGTTGTAGATGGGCTTGATGCGCAAGTGTGTTGGATCATAATGGCCGCCCTTGGGGGCGCGGAACACAACGAGCATCGCGTTTTCGTTCAGGGTGTCGTGGACCTTGTATACGGTCTCTCCTTCGGAGATGGTGTCCGCGGCACGATCGATGCCCTTGCCCTCTGTGGCCTCCTTCACCCTTTCCACCCAGTTGGGATCGCGATAGTCAACCAGCACGTCATACTTGTACGGCTCTTGGCGAAGGAACTCGTGCTTGGAGGGGCTCGCAGTGCCGATGAGGCGGATCTTGCGGCCGGAAGAGCGGGCTGCAAGTTGCACCATCTGGGCGGCGTATAAGCCGAGAGAAGTCGATGCGCTATAGATGAGCACGTTGATTACGTCGCTTGTGCTGTCTACCGAAGAAGCAGCTTGGTCATCGAACGGACAGGGAAGGCCGAGACGAGCAAAAACTCCCTGTGCAGCTGTCAAGCCGCACATGCTGATGGTGGAAGCAGCCTCGAGCGACAAGCTGTCTGGGACTGCCCACAGCAGATCATACGGAGCTGTGATGTACTCTGCAAACGCTCCAGGGCGATCATTTGTCGAACAGGCTTGATGAAGAGCAGTCAGCATTCTGCATCTATCACAGGTTTCACTGCGATGATGGCTTACCGCCCTGGTGGAATCCGGCAACGCGCGCACCGACTTTGGCACGGAGATCGGATGAGGAACGGAGATCAGATCCTACGGCAGTGACGATGCCGGCGAAATCCGTTCCGATAACTCGCTGCTCCTGTTCGGCGAGGGGATGCAGCACATAGTTGGCGTCCACGGGGTTGAGAGCCACGGCGTGAACGCGGATGAGGACCTCGCCATCACTGGGCTCGGGAACGGGGAGCTCCCGGACGGAGACTTCTTTAGTCGCAGGCTTGAGGACGAGAGCCTTCATTTTGGTGACTTTTTTTTCGTTTGTTGTGAGACTTGCGGTTGTAGAGGCGGGACAATGAGTCTGTCGGTCACGTTGATATGAGTGTATCCGACGAAATGCTGCGGGGTGAATGGTAAGCTGAGGAAGACAATGATGTCAAGCCGGAGAAGTGCGATCGGATATCTGAATGACTGGAGCAGGAACCTCACCTTAAAGGGAAATGCTCTGCTGTTCTTCTCTTGCGAAACTGAGTGCATTACATCGATGCCGCAACACTGCTATATATACAAGACTCACCCAAGGCGCCATATTGGTAATCCTCCCAACTTCTTCCAAGACGGTACAAGAATCACAGGTCCAACTCAACTTGCGATATCGTTTCGGCGATTGAGTTCACGATCATAGGAGATAACGAACAATTGCCTCAGCTATAAGCGCTATGGGAAATGCTTGATAATTCGACTTGGATCTGGATTTCTAATGGAGAGGGCCGCCTCAACCAAAACTGAGCATAATGACATAGCCCTGTCGTTTTAGGGCGCGAAACGGTGTTGCAGATGGCGTTGAATGGTGTCGTTAGTTGTTGGGTGAGCGTCGCCGAGGTTGAGTGACTCTGGGCCCATATCGAGACCATGTCATCGATTTGTGTTGCAATCATTCTGTTGCAATCATGAGTTTCTTGGGTCGAGGTCCGAGGCTAAACGGTTTCTCTTGCTCCGTAGGTGATTAACCTATAGAGGATGTGTTGGGAGCTAATCGCATGCCTTGGGAGTGAGATCGGCTATTGAATGAATGTGAGAATTATTTGATCCTTGCTTGGCGCATGAAGGGTGATACTTTGTATAACGATGAGAATTCTTAATCGAAGGAACTTCTCTTTTCCAGCTCAATGCTCTCTGTAATCCTCTCCCTCTATTCCCTTGTTAACACCGTCTTGGCCGGACACGGCCGCCTCCACATGACTCCGTAGCCGCTCTCCGTTCCGAGACTTGCAACCATCAACAAGATGTCCTCTTCTGATACAGTGAATGAAGAGGAGGCACTCACATATCGCACATGCTCCAGAGCTTACCATCAAATTCACGCCGCCATAAGCACAAATGTCACTTGCTCTGCGTACAGGGCACATGAAAGAGGTCCTCGTCTAATCGAATCCTGCTGTTCTTATGTAAGCGCTACTTCTTGCAGCGTCCTCGTTCCCGTCTTTAATCCCGGTCTCATCTCACTCACTCACCGAGTTCAAGTTGCCAACTCCATCTCGCAATAACTTCTACTTTTGGATCACAACAGTCTCTCTCGCCATCAGACATCTATCCCTGACAGCTCTTGGATCTCTTGCCGATCACAAACCATCGAGTTTGTCAACGACTTCGCAATGGTTCGCTCGGTCAGCCGGAGCAAAGGTTGTGCTCGATGCCTACAACGCAAAGTCAAGGTGGGACCTTCTCGCAACATGATGCCCAAGTCATTCATTGGCTAACAAGTTGATGCTCCTACAAGTGTGACGAGAAACTGCCGCAATGCTCCCAATGTCAACGGATGCGACGGCCTTGTCCGGGCCCACAGACGGGCTCAATCTTTGTCCATGCCGTAGCAACAGAACGCGGTCCCAAGGCGGAAAAGGCGAGAGCCCGGGATTCGATCGCCTATCAAGAGTTTCTGGTAGCTGCGGCTCCGCGGGCCAGGCAGCTTCATTGTGCGGCCAAGGCTTCTGCAGTGTCCCCGAATACATATCAGCCGTCTGTTGCCCCGGCATTCGACCAGCTATTTCTCTCTAGCTTCATCACCTCGTTTGCCAAACCTACCGTAGGATGCGAGCCTCATCAGTCATGGATGAACCATCTGCACGAACTTCTGGTCACTGGCGACGCGCCGCTCAAGCACTCCATACGAGCCGTAGCCACGGCTTTTCATGGCAGAATGGCGGGAAACCCGGCCGCTCAACATGCTGCTGAGCATTGCTACGTTGCCGCCTTACGTAGCCAGCGAGCCAGGATAGCTCCTTTCCTGAGCCTTCCGTCTTCTCGTTATGTGCCTAATGACGAAGAAATCTTCACCTCCATGATGTTGCTCTATTTCGAGCTCATCAATCCATCTTCGACTGCTAGCTGGCTCAAGCATATGCATGGGGTTATGAGCTTGCTCGTACTACGAGGCCCAAAGAGCTGTCAAAGTGGTGCAATGCATCTTCTCTTTCGTTCCTTGAGATTTCTTGAGGTAGATTTGATGATACATGACCCTAATATATCCTCTTTGATAGTGAAGCTGACTCGGTACTCTTAGGCCTACGTTTCCTTTCGAGACCGAAAAGCATCAGTCTTTGCGTCCGAAGACTGGCGCACTATTCCCTTTACCGCCTCTGGTAAAAGTGATATAGACAGACTCATCGATATCCTTCTTCTCGCCCCGCATCTCTTCAACAATAAAGCGTCCGATGGCAGCACCTTCGCTTCGGGCTCCACCATCTCCGTCGAGCATCTTTCGGCTGAGTTGAGTGTTTACAGTGAGCGGTATATACAGAGTATTCTCTCTGCGCAAGAGAGTAGACAGCGCATGAGCCGAACCCCTGATGAGAGTGATGAAGATGACTGCAACGAGTGCAGCACCTGGATCGATGGCGGAGGCGACTTTTGCACATCTATGCCGGAGTCCTTGTTCTATTCTGCCAAGATCATCATCGATTATGTTGCCTTTGGTGAGAACGCAAAAGCCTACGAAGAGCTCCTCGGAACCGAGCAGTTGGTGTACTCGTCTTTGCTGTTTCGAATAGCGGAGCTGGCCAAAGAGGGAGGGGAGCTGCAGGTGAATGTTGGGACTTGCGTACAGCTGGCGTTCAGTCTTGAAGTTGTTGAGTCGTTTGGGCTGTCTTCGGCTTGTCGGGAGCAGGCTCGGCTTCATCTGAAGCAGCTCGGGTGGGAACGCGTGTCTACTGTTATTTGAGCTATTCAGATTCGTGCATTTGGCGGTTGTAAAGTCAGTTCAAGCGGCATTCAAGTTGAAAGCAAGTACATGTATAAAAGCTAGCAATCATATTCTGATAAGCACTTCCGATGTAAACAGGATGCTTGACCACAATAAACGACGCTTCTAACTGAGCCCAGTAAGTACACGCCAGTATAGAAACGTCAAACGTAACCTCCTGCATTTCTTGAACGATTGGCCAACACAAATGTTTGTCGACCAATAGTCAAGCGAGGTAGCCGAACATTGTTCCAGCCGTCGAGCTGAATTTAGGCTAAATACGACGAACCAGTAGGAGCAACGCAGATAATGCCGGCAATCTCCAGCATTTGCCGTTTACGGTACGAATGTGGGATGTTGCATGTTTGGCGTCCGCGGAGATCCTGCCCATATGCCTTAAAGAGGTCATGTTGCCCGTCCTCATTATTCAGCTATTGGCTGAATAATGGTGGAGAGGCAATGTGAAGACACCCCTTGATGAGGAAAGAGTTGGCGATGATGGAAGACTTGGTGTGTTGCACAAGGTGCCTAGCCGACGTCTATAAAGTCTGATGCCTGGGCCTGGACTTTCATATGGAAATTGCCTCGAACATCAAAGAGCATCAACTTTCAATCAATCATAGACACTGCATAGCCAGCCATTTCACAACACCTCATCACTTCTACAACACTCTTCCCATCGCGATGTCTTCTCGATCCAACAACTCCGTCGTCATCATAGGCTCTGGCCCCGGCATTGGCTCTCACACAGCCGCCATCTCCGCCTCCAACCGATTCAACAAGGTGGCCCTGGTGGCTCGAAACCCTGCTCAGCTGGAGAAAGATGCAGATTTCGTAACTGCTGCAGCCCCAGGACAGGTTGAGGTCGAGACCTATCCCACCGACATCACCGACAGCAAGAGACTCGCAAGCACTCTCCAGAAAATCAGCGAGGATCTCGGAGCCCCCGAGTTCGTCTTGTTCAACGCGGCCATCATCGCCGTGACTCCTCTCTTGGAGGTTGATGACGAGAGCATCCTCACGGATTTCAAGATCTCCACGATTGCTCTCCACAACGTCGCCAGGTGGGCGATTCCACAGCTGGCTGCCTTGGCTAAGCAGGATCCCTCCGCTAAACCGACTCTCATGGTGACCAACTCCCATCTTCCCGAGACGCCCTGGGAGGACCTCTTTTCCCTCTCACTCACCAAGGCTTCTCAGAAGAATTTGACCTTGTCTCTTCGGCAGAAGTTTGGTCCCTTGGGCATCCACATTTGCTTGTTGACTGTTGCTGGGGGGGTTGCTGATGAGAACCCCAACTTGAACAACAAGAACGTCGCGAACAAGGCATGGGAGTTGTATAGCCAGGATAAGAGTGACTGGACTCAGGAGATTCGCATTGACGCATAAGCGGATAGAGGGGTTCAATGTTGACGGGTTTCGAGAAGCAATTCTAGATAGTTGATATGTAGACCAATTGCATATGTCGTTCAAGTCTTATTCCTGTCTTCTGCCTCTCAGTGACCAGATATTTAAAACCAGTGAAATTTCGCATAGTGTCTCGCCCTCCTGTCGTATACTTATCACACATGTAAGCATGCTTCAACTTACTGAACCGTCTCTACCTGTTTCTGTGGATGTGGGTTCGAGCAAGATCTATGAACTTCATATGACTTGGCAAAATCCGAGTCCAGCCGACAATTTCCCTCTCTCAAATCCCCATTCTGAACTAGCAGCTGGTCATCCTTGGCCCAGCTCGGCCCGGCCCAAAGCTGCACTCACGGCGAGCTGATACAGATAAGTCGCTTGCTTCTCTTGAGGAGGAGCTTGCGGCGCCTTAGAAGGATGCCTTTAGGTGGATTTACGTATTATACCACATGGTAGGAGACAAACGTCCTATTAGCGATAATAGACTGCGGTTCCATATTTTCTAGCCGGAAAAGGTTGGCTCTGGGAACCGCTGAAAAGATACAATTGTAGGGCAATAGTTTGCGTCTTACTGCCGCGGAGATACCTTCCCCCGACATTATGAGCTCCGAATAATAGTACAATACGCTTAGAAAGCAACATCCGTTAGGAATCAATCATTGGCTTAACAATCAATGCGAAAGTTTTTCACGACAGGAAACACGGAGAAGATGGCCGAGCTTGCCTTGTTTCTGCGTGGGATACGTTGGGCGGGTGATGCGGGATGAGGGCGGACCGAGAGGACGTCGGGATGAAAGTAGGTTCCATGGATAGGTAATCTTTGTGTGCCCCATTTCCTTGTCCGGAAAAATGACATGAGGTGAGGTGAGGAATCACAGCTGCTGGAAATCTCAGTCCTTGAGGGTCAGTACCAATGACAGGGCCGGGCTTCTTTACCCCTTGAGGACAAAGTCCCCAGGGTGGGATACTGAACATCTTATATAACACAACTAATTGTCTGCCATCAATCCTTGCGTAGGTATTCTTTGCTATTCAGCATACAATTCGCTGCTCCTTTGGTCTATACCTTATAACCCTGCGGCGCCATGTGACCGTGACCATCGTCTATGGTCTACATTCACCAAACATGCTATAAATGCAAATAGCAATGACATCGTTGGAAAGCTAGCAAGGAGGATAGCTCTGATTGACAGCTCTTCTTTCAAGACATCAGCTGGCTTGATCGACATCCTCTTGCTATCTGTGGTGGTGGCTCCGCTGGATTTATTAGCCTATTGCCCAACATCGAACATGTAAGCGAATCATTCAAAGCCTTGAGAGTTTGACGAAAGCTAACCTTGGGCCAGAAAGTTTCCATGAGATCGTGAATGATGGCACAGGGATTTGGGGACCATGGCAGATGTCAGGAAAGCACAAAAGGCTCAGGGGGCAGTTGCTCTCACATAGTCTGTTCCATTGAAGGGTGGTGTATTAATATCATGGTTACATGCTGATCGACGACACAGTCTACCTAACATTCAAGACCTGTTAAAGGTCTCGCGCGACGTACTGGGCTTCATATTCCCATCGCCAGTGACAACAGTTATGGGTTTCGACTTACAGCTCAATGTGACCATTGTGAGCAATCGATAGCCATCTAATCGCACGCTTAGTCTTAGTTAACGATGCCTCTGATAGATGTACCTCATGTCATACAGTCACTGCCCTCCCACCAGCCGTCACTAGCAGGTGGCGTATTCAACAATTTTGGGAACAACCACCATCTTCGATTTATTGGCCGCAGCAGACAGTTCTGTCAGGACGACTCTCAATGCGCAGGGCAATGTGTTCGGGCCTTGGTCCGCCTACTTGTCCCTATTCCTCCGCATCGGTACGCAGGGAAACTCGACCAAAGAGGAGTACCTAGATTTGGAAAAAAAAGCATCGTTTGGCCTGCTGAAGACACCGGACGCTTTACTCCGATTTCTTCGGCAGATGGCAGAAATATCAAGCATAACACCGGAGCAGACCAATGGCGAAGATATGCCCGTCTTATTGGGGACAGTCTTTAACGAGAGCACCAATGGAGGGGTTGCGAGATGGCGTCTTCAAATGCAACTCATCCTCAGTTCAGCAGAAATCATTTACTTGTCGACATAGCTGTCGGCGTTCGGTGTTCTCAAGCGGCGAAAGCCCAACGTCCGTCTGAGATAGCAATTGGGCTAAAGGTGACAGCCGGATCTTTTCGGCCAGGGAGCGGCAAGGGGAGCGGCGAATGCGGCAGCAGATTGGTGATGGCTTGCGGGGGAATATGAGGAATCTTGCCTCCTTAGCTCAGCTCTATGCAGCATGGTCGCCCGATTACATAGACAAGAGAGGCTTCCCGCGAAGGATCCCGCCTGCTTAAAGGGCGCTTACGCCGCATTCTGTTGCTCTGTAAGCAGAGAAACGACGTCATGCCGCGAGACGAACAAGCTGTGGGTGTGTGGCCTTTGAAGCTTTATATGAAGATGTTTGTGTGTAGTATAGATATATATGAAGGCTTGATACAAGGACGACGCGTTCGATGAATTCTTTCTGAAACGGAGAAGCCGTGAAGTTGGCTTATTGTTGTGTACAACAGAACTTTGTTCCTCTCACAACAGATCCATAACCATCGACATCATGGCCGCGGCAGTCTCCGGCTTGCAGGGATGGCATCCCGGCGAGATCGCCATGCAGACGAAGCTGGGGTATGCCGACGCTATGGCCACATCATGGCGGTACATTGAGAATGCAATGCGCGAACAGCACCGCATCTTCCACACATCAAACCTGCCATTCATCCCCATCACGACTCTGGATGATGGAGGGCGGCCGTGGGCCTCGATCGTTGCCGGCGCTGACGGAGAGATTGGGTTTGTCGAGGGTCCTGACCTCAAGACTCTCATCGTCAACGCTAGACTTTGGCCTGGAGAGCCGCTGTTGGACACTCTCAATCAATGGGTTGATAGACATGGCCAGGACCCGACGAGCCCGGAGAGATACTTGACTGCGGGAATTGGAATTGAGTTTCCGACTCGAAGACGCAACAAGTTTGCGGGCTATATGGAAGATGTGCAGCGCAAATCGGAACTGGACTTTCGACTCAAGTTGAAAGTCAACCAGACCACGGGGTATGTATCAAAAACCTTCACCCAGCCAACTTGTGCAACAGTTTGGATATCTGAATCTAACATGCGATGATGCATAGGAATTGTCCAAAGTACATCAATGTCCGCAAGCTCGTCGGGCACCCTGAAACGAAGCCAACAATCGCATACGAGAAGCGACACATGACACAATTCGAACGACTCCCACACGAGGTCATCGATTTCATCACAGATGCCGATACAGTCTTCATCGGATCCGTCTACAGGTCTGAGCCAGAAACGGCCGCCAAGTTCCCCTCACATACTGGAATGAACGCGCGTGGTGGTTTGCCTGGGTTCACCCGCGTCAGCCCGTCAGATGGACGCACCGTCGTTTTGCCCGACTACTCCGGCAACAGATTCATGTCGAGCCTCGGCAATGTCGAGAAAAGCAAACAGGTGGCCCTCACTATTGTCTCGTTCACAACTGGTGATGTGCTCTATCTTACTGGGACAGCGGAGCATCTCATTGGCCCAGAGGCACTTGCGGTGATGGTGAAGCACGCAAGCGTCACTGTAATGAAAACGACGGGATTCATCCTTGTTCGAGATGCTCTTCCCGTCCGACAACAGTTTGGTACCGAGGTCGAACGCAGCCCTTACAGTCCCAAGGTCAAGTACTTGGTTGAAGAGCCAGAAGGTCAAGCAGGTGCCATTGGGGCACACAAGGCTCGGCTTACAAGCGCAACTCAGCTATCACACGACCTTGCTGTGTTCAGGTTCAAGGTAACGACCAAGCCAGGAGTGGAACTGATCAAGATCCGGCCTGGACAAGCTATTGCCCTCGATTTCATGGACTGGATAGGACCGCCGGCGTATCAGCACATGGCCAACTCTGCACCCGGGTCCGTCAATGACGATCGCGTACGAACATGGACCGTTTCGAGTGCGCACGAAGACAAAGATATAACGTGGTTCGATATGACGATGCGGGAGATGAAGGGCGGTGCTGTGACGGGAGCCTTGTTTGATGTCCTGAGGAGACACCCCTTGAACGAATATGAAAGGCCAATCACGATTACCGAAGACGTTGTCGCAGAGGTCGTTGGAGTCACGGGCGACTTCTTCCTCGGACCGGACAATGTCAACATGCTCTGGGTTGCCGGCGGTATTGGTATCACGCCTTTCCTCTCCATGTTCAGCGCACTGTCAAATCGCAGGGCCAAAGCCAAGGGCGATGTTATACTTGCGCTATCAACTCGAGAGCCTGCGATGATGCTTCGGTTGATACAGTCATGTCTCCGCAATGCTGCGTCGAAAATTCGAATTCGAATCGATCTCTTTACGAGTCATGAGAAGGTCGACATGGAAGGGATTGATCAAGAGAGTGTACAGATTGTCCTGCATAGGGGACGGATTGGGCCTGACTATTGGCCTCGGGTGGCAAGTGGCAGAGATGTCTTGATATGTGGCCCAGGGCCATTTGGTGATGTGGTCATGGACGGTCTGAGAGCAGCGGGAGTGCCTGAACAGAACATGTTACGGGAGGGGTTCTATTGATGAGCGCGGAAGTAATCAAGTATTGAATCTTGACATCCTGATATTATGGTAGCAAGTCCAGATGGTCCATGCCAGCAGCAGTCAGATTCGGTTGGAATGTCTCTCAGAAGATATATCATCAAAGATGTTTTACATATCAGTTACTCCATACAGGCGATTTGAGCCTGAGCAAGTAAATGATTCACTCAAGGTCGATGTACTTGTTTGCCGATGAGAGATATACTTGAGCAAGCTGGGAGCAGATCAATATCCTTCAGCTCTTAATGAAGAAGTCGCAAGCTGAGTGTGCCAAGTTGCGATTCACGATGCAACCAAAGATCCAGAACAATAGACCACGTTGCAAGCGCAAAGATTTCTGGCATCCCTTTGACAGTTGGAGGATATTCACAGGTGCCATGTATGAAGTCATTTCGGCGGTAATTTCGTGTGTCATTCAGTCAATATTTTACCCTGACGCTTATGGCCAACAAGCTCACAAGAACGACAAGCTGCCAAAGACTCAACAAGCAATATCGCTCCATATCCTGGCGATTCCGCCAATACCCGAGTCTCCTAATGTGGATGGATAGTTAACAGCTAATGCGGCTCGCTAACTTTCCCAGAAGCAGCCACGGGGTGAGCCAGATTAGTCGCCCATTGCCAAGACAGTGTCGTCTTATGCTATTTTGGTGAGCTGCTTTTCGGCTGAAACTCTAAGCCAGGTAGGGAACAACGAGGGTGGATTACAAATGCTATCTAAGGTGTCAAATGGCCGAGCTGAAGAGCTGGAGGCATAGCTTGGAGGTGGCTTGTGGGGGAGGCAGCTTCACTTGGTGACAAGGCGGCACATATCTGTATGAATTGGAGTGTCTAGGTAGCTCTCCCCGCATTATAAGCGTTTACAACTAGGCCGTCAGATGCTGTGTGAGATAAGGAAATGAGAGACTCTATACAGGGCGAGGATGCGATTGGTGTTACATCATCTCGTCATCAGTCATGGCGTATAAATAAGAGCTTATCCCCAACTCCGTTCAGCTATGGCAATTCGCAACTTAACCTCTATTCCCCATTTCAACGAATATCGTATCATATCTTTAATAGCTCAACCAGGTAGTCAAGATGCCTTCTGGTAGCTGCTGGTGTGGGAACGTCAAGTACGAGTTCGAAGGGGACACTAGCAATGTGGTAGGCCTTTCTCACGTTGACAATCAACTGGATACACACTGAAGGCAATATAGGTTTTATGCCACTGCCTCTCGTGCCAGAAGATAACTGGCGGGCTTTACACCGCAAACATACCCGTTGCACGCGACAAACTGATCATTACTTCCGGGTCTCCAGTATCTTACACTCAGAAGCACGAGGATGGGTTCCATTTGACTGTTTTCTTCTGCGACAGCTGTGGCTCAGTTCTCTACAAGCAGGCTGATGCCGATATGTTTGCGCCGGTCTCTTTGGTTCAATCGGGAACGCTGGACGGCCCTGCCAAAGGCAAGGTCAGCCCACCTTCAACGGAGTTGAATGTGAAGCTGAGGGCGCATTGGTTGCCGGAGGTTAAGGGTGCTGCACAAAAGCAAGGATTTGACTGAATCTTAAGCATGCTGCGATATGGTGTGTAACGAAGGGATATGGCTATGAAACAGGTTCGCCTGGTTGCCCAGATTGAGGTTACAAGAGTGTATGGGTAGTCTGTATAATTCATGATGTTAGGCTTCCCAATGGCTCGGTAGAACAAGTGAACTTAGGCTGCCAATGCAGGAGATTACGTGCTTTGGAAAACTAGCCCTTCTGGGTTTCGTTTGATCTCAGTTGTCCAACGGTAATAAGAGGGCCGATTGATTGAGTCAGAGTCAACACCCCACACTACTCCGTACAACATACCAGGGAAGGGAGTCAAGAGTAGGGATTAACTCGTGACTATGTACGACAAGGGAACTATATCGAACGAACTCTGTTGACTTCATGCCGTTCGCACTCGGGAAGGGGAATAGACCGTTTGGGTCTCTGGATGAATATCTCAAAGCCCGAGACATCGCTTCTGAAGGCAGAGAGAGCGGACGGATAGGAGAGTATGTTTGAAGTGATTGCAACGGCGGGAAACGTCGTCCAGTTACTATATTGTCAAGCTCGCCTCCCCATAGATCTAAAAGCTGCTTTTGGTGCATTTACTGGACCTCTTGTTTCCACTGGACCTGCCATGTACACCGAAACTACCTTGGCAACCAATGACCAACAAACCACATACCGTTCCCAGACTCTCCTAGACAATACCATGTTCCACCAAACTATCAACAGTATCAATGATGGTATTCTCGGCCGGCCTCGGTGTCCAGCCAAGTGCCTTCCTTGCTTTTTCATTGTTAATCGGCCTGACGACATCCAGAACAGGCACCATCTGTCGAGCAGCTGGGCTGAAAATAGCCGCCAACTTGACAACCCAGGTTGGCAATTCGCCAGTCGGAACCTTTTTCGCCTTGTCAGGTCGCCCTTGGGAGATGATCCGAGCAACATCAATGAGCGCCAAAGGCCTGCCGTCGCAGCTAGCAATGAATCGCTCATTCTTGGCCGCAGGGTCGAGCATAGCCCGGATATGGAGATCCGCCAAGTCGCGCACGTCCACGATGTTAAAGTACGTCTTCGGGCATCTTGATATGCTTCCGTCCATGAGCTTCTTGACGAGGTCGACCGAGGCCGACATGTCGTTGCTGATAAGGGGGCCAAATATGCCGACCGGGTTGATGACGCACAGTTCCAGGTCGCCCCCTTCGGATTCGATGAACCCCCAGGCGGCCTTTTCTGCTAGAGCCTTGCTCTTATGGTATGCTGGCAGACCCTCCATGATGGACCAATCGGCCTCGGTAAACGGTTCTTGTCGATCCTTGTATCCGTACCCAATGGCAGCAAATGACGATGTGAATATCACTCGCTGAGCGTGAGCATCTCGTGCCGCTCTCAGAACACGCAAAGTCCCTTCTCTTGCAGGCCCAATCAGCTCATTCTCATCGGTGACTGTATGCCCTGGAAACGGCGAGGCAACTTGATGAACGAAAGAGCAGCCTTCAATGGCTTCTGCCCAGCCCTTGTCCTCAGTTAGGTCGGCCACATGGAACGACAAGCGGTCGAGGTTTGCCGCGCCGGCTTTTTGCAGGGCTGACCTGACGTGTTGCTCCTTGGAAAGGCTTCGCAGGGTGGCTCGAACGGTGTGTCCATCTTGCAGTAGCTTCAGGATTAGGTGAGAGGCTACAAAGCCAGAGCCACCGGTGACCAGAATCGTCGACATGGCGCTGTGGGATGCAGGTAGATTTTGATCTGTCAAAGATTTTATGAGATGTTGCAGAGGATCATACATACAAAAAGGGATTCTATATTTCAGAATCTGGCATTTTGCTCTTTATATATACGATTTGATACCGGCGTGCCAAACCATGAACTGCGTCTTCGGGTTTCACTGCTTGTGAACTTGTCTGAATCCCGTCTTTCATATCACGATGAAAGTGCTACGCGTAACCGCAATGAGCTAGCTTTCCTGTCAGCAAGAACTTCCCTCCTGGATCAATTAAGGGTGACGACTCCAAGACCCCGATCGGCTTCACATTCAGATCTATGCAGCACGACTCATGTCCAAGATCGATAGGAGGCTGATTGGGCTAGTTTTCCGAGTGATCTGGCGGTCCACTGCATTTAGATCGAGACTCTTGTAGCTCGAAATGGCTAGCTTTCCGACGAACCCACCGTGAGAGGGTATCGAGACACTGCTCTTCAATTATATATATACTATCTGATGCACACAACACTGAAAGTGAACCTTTGTTATCTTTTGTTTGGTAAATTGTCTCATAACGGTTGGGAGAGAGGGTTCCAGGGTGAATTGCACTCGCCGGCACTTTGCTCCCTTTACAAGGGTATTATCTCTCACATTACTATATTATTCTATTCTCTGCAATCCCAGATAAGGTACGTTCCATGTTATCCAAGTTCCCATCTATCCTTTCATCGTGGTTACGGCTCCTACCAAAGCACTGCCGCCCTGTCTAGCATCAAGAACACAAGAAACAAGCTCCTTAAAAGGAGCAGACGTCGATGTTGGCAGGAGAGCCAGCCTTGCCCCAGTCCCAGCTCGGGTTCAAGACGGATGTAGGGCGCAGGTTGTTGTACGCCCAGAACTGGTAGTCGGAGTTGCGGTAGTCGTCACCAGAAGTAGGAGGGCAAGTGTTCTTGAAGGCGGAAGTGTACCAGTCCTGGTGAACGGAGTGGTGGAACTTGCCAAAGTAGAACTTGCCGTGGTCGAGGTTCTTCTGCGAGAAAGCCTCCCAGTCATCGTCACTGTGTCGGAACAATTAGCGACTCTGTCTTCATTTCGTGAGACACTTGGTGAACTTACCCCTGGAAAGTGTCGTTGACGTCGGACCAGCTGATGGACGGGTGGTTTCCATCTATCGCACAATTAGCATGACCAACGGTACAGTCGCAGACATTCGAAAGCCGAGCTCAGAAAAAAAGCATACCTTGCTCCATGATGACGGAGTCGCGAACGAAGGTGTTGCCGCCGTCGGGGCTGGTGAACTTGATGACAATGCCCTCCCAGTCGCTCTTGTGGCCGGTATCCTTCTTGAAGTAGACGTAGTAGATGATGCGCCACGACGAATCTCCGCTGCAGTAGCCGGCCTTCCAGTACGTGGGAATGGTGCCAAAGGGCTCGCCCGGGACGTTGCCGTAGAAGGTGTTGGCTCCCTGCCAGGTGGGCTGCTGAGGGCAGCCGTTGGCCAGCGCATTGATGTTGCAGTTGTCGGTATCTACGCCGTTTGTCTGGTGTCCTTGACCGTCCTCGGCAGCGGAGGGCATGCAGGTGCCCGAAGCCATGTACCACATCGGGGCCGCGGCCTGGGCTGCTGCCAGACCACCATTTTGGCTGAAGCTGCTCGCGGGAATGGGGGTGTTTGCGAAGGCCGACTTGGCGGCGAGCAGCAGCAGGGGAACGACCTTGGAGAAGCCCATTGTGATGATGGTGATTGTTGGAGAGGAGGGCGTTGTGCTTTGTTGGTGGTGAAGATGCGGATGAGAGACCAAGAAGTCGAGGAGATGGCGACGGTGATCAGTCTTCTATATATACAGCCTCTCCTTTCCATTGCCTTCAGGGACCAGTTTCGCTAGGTCTCACGTCCGACGGATGATCACCGCCATTCATCTTGACAGCAAGCTCGAATAGGAAGGAGAATTGCCGGCCGTGTCGATCCGCGTTCGCGTTCGCGGACCTCGTTCTGTTACCTTCTTCTTCGGCCTCGCCCATGGGTCGCCGTTTGGCAGAAGTCATCCATCGCCTTTGCATAGTATCACCGGACTGTTTCCACGTTTTCGAACCCTTGTCTGATAGAGGGATGTTGAAGTTCCGCCGGGAAGCGGCATGTGTCGAGTGGGTAGTAGCTGAGAGAGGGGCATGGCTGTCAGGGGGTATCAGGTCGCGGCTCACAAAAAACCACGAGGGACGCTGCTCTCGACCTGGAGCAATTCAAGGTTAAACTCCATCTGATGACATGGCGGAAGAATTCCCATGACTAGTCAAAGCTGGTGGAAAGATTTCACCGACATCTCGAGCTTGGTGCAAGTCCCCATTGACGTTCGCTTCGCGCGCTAGGGCTTACTGTCGAGATGTGGCCTTGTGGGCCATTCTAGATGAGATGGATGCGATGGTCGCTGGCACGTGGAAACAACCGTGGTCTGAACGGCAATATGCCTCGGGTGTTTTGATGGAGGTAAAACATGCCGGATTTGCCGTGGAAGAACTAGACGAGAAGACGGACGGATAAAGAAGCCTTTTCTGCAATAGCCATTCAGATCTGGCATGGGAGCTGGTCTAGTGGCGGGCAGTGCCGTGAGGGGAGTCGTCAGGTAGGCTTATGCTAGAACTAGGTAGGTAGAGAAGAGCTGATATGCCCAGAAAAGAGAGTTGAACATTTATGATAGACTGCTAGTGCGGCAGCTAAAAAGAGCCAAGATTGGACCCTGGTTGAAGCTGTATGAAGAGGGAATAGACCGGATGATTCTCTGTGTGAGAACTGGTACGTGTACTTCAGTAGACAATTCATTCTCTTGGTTCAATGATCCTGCTCCCGGGTACTCGCAACAGAGGCAGGGGGGACACGTTCATCGTAGCCTTCAGCTGCAATCCTCACTATCGCAATTGAATGCAGTGGGTTTCTGAAAGCCCGAGTGACGTTCTGATAGTTTTCATGAAGTCAGCGGTCCTCTTCAAGGGATCCATGGTCGTCCAAATGGAACGTAAAGTCTCGAGTGAAGAGGGCCAGCCACGGCGGCGTAATAGCATGTTTTGATAGTCCTGCACCAAGGTGAGGTAGTATTCGATTCTATCACCCTTCTGGTTCCTGCATTAGCAAACCGTCAAGTCAATGATCAACAGGCTTGTCTGAGCAAGGTAGAGAAGGAGAAGGATTTCTGTATGTCCCTGATTGGTGGGATCACGAGTACCTGGACTCCATCATAGCCGTCCCGATTCAGAGCTGTCACATGCAAGGGTCAGAGACGATTGGAGATCAACAGAAACTGCCAAGCTGAATGTGCGCATATGCGCTGAAGAAGCGTGAGCGATTGAATCATGCCCCGCTGGGTACGTGTGCTTGTTGAGAGCTTCTGTGTGCTGATGATTCGAAGAGTTTCCCCTTTTCTTCCTTGCAACAGCTCAGCCGCCTTGACTCGAGCATCTAAGTAAGCACCTTAACTGACTAAGCGTACAACAGAGAACGATTGATGACATAATCTTGACTGCGAAAATGTTCCGTTATCACCCAAATTCTGATGAAAGCCTCAACAATTTTCCACCATCAGGAGGCAAATCACCCTTCTTTTGCCCAAGAGTGGCTCCGCGTGGAGCATCGTCAGCCATATCCTGCCTCTCTGGATATGAGCTCTCTCGAAGAAGCATCTCCGCTGGGCGCGCAATGGTTCTCCGTCGGGCTCGCCTCAACCTTTCCCGATCTCGGCCACGACGAGGACAATCTGGCAAAGTACAGAGCATGTGGCGGACCGGAGCTTAGGCCGGGATGCAGAGTCTTCCAGGTTCCAAGAGACGACAGCTCACAGCGAGCGGAGATTGAGATTCGAGAAGACGGGACTCTAGAGCGCTCAGAGATGAAGGGGCTAAAGGATCAGGTTCTTGTGTTCCAATACAAAGGGAAATTTCACGCCGTTGATCATGTGAGTCTTGAGTTGTAATGTGACAGTAAATAATCGAACTCATAATGACTGGTATAAATACGAAAGAAATGCCCTCATTCACTGTATCCCCTTTCTCAAGGCACACCCTTTGACATTGAGGATTTCGGCATCGTCTTCAGTGCCGGGTTGACCTGTCCAAAGCACGGCTGGTCGTTTGATCTCTTCAACGGCGCGGCTGACCGGGGGAGCTATGAGCTTGGTGTCTGGGAGACGCAGTTACGCGACGTTAAGAGCTCAGAGGAGTCACCAGAGGCCAGTGGAGGTGCTAGACAAAGTTCAGATTCTGTGGGAAAGGAGGTGTGGGTACGAAGAAGACAGCGAGTCGTATAGATTAGGTGTTGTCGTGGAAGCTGTACGTATAATTGTCCAACAACATGTGCATTAGGCCATGAGAATTGCCTCAAGACTGCTAGATACCCTAGATTATCGCATCGACAAACAAGCGTCCGTCTGACGACTGACTCGCAGACGTAGATCATATCCATCTCCATGACCTCTAGAAGAAGAGGGACATGCCTCCATCAACTACAATGTTCGTTCCGTTGATGTAGCTGGACAATCCGCTGGCGAGAAAGACGACGGTGTTGGCCACCTCCTCCGGCGCACCCGTTCGCCCAAGCGGAACAGCATCCAACAGAGACTTGTAGAAGGGATAGTTGTCCCTCTTGACAATCTGATACTGGCTCCACTGAACCGTACCATCAGGCAAGGTGATGTTGGGAGTCTCAATGGACCCCGGCGCAATAGAGTTGATTCGAATGCCCAGAGGACCCAGCTTGCGTGCATAGTCCTTTGCCAGAACGGCTTGAGCTCTCTTGAACGTAGAGTAAGGTGAGCCAGGGATTCTGTGTCTCGCTTCGAATCCCGCCATGGAGCTGATGACCACAATGGACGCATTCTCAGGAGCCTTGGCCCTTTGCTCGAGATAAGGAGTCGATGCCTCGATCATAGTGATCAAGCCCATGATGTCTGCCCGAAAGCTATTCTCCCAAGCTTCGGTGGTTGCTTCAGCGATCAAGGGGGATGCTGTGCAAAAGGCTTCTGTCAGTTGCGGCGCCCTTGTAGTTACTTGGTATAGGACTTACCATTAGCGATGACTGCGTCAATCCGACCAAACTCTTTGGCTGCTTGGTTCACCCAAGCCTTTATCTCATCAGGGTTCCCAATGTCGACAGCCGAGCCAATGGCACGAGCACCATCTGCAGCGCCCTTGAAGAGTGAGAATTCGTCACCACGGATGGAGCGAGCGCAGAAAGAGACGTTTGCTCCCTCGGCTAGAAAAAGCTCCACGATAGATCTGCCAATGCCCTTTGAGCCGCCTTTTCAGGGTTCTATCAGTATCATGTGTACATATAACAGTTTCTGAGGCGGCTTACCTGTGACCAGGACATGCTTGTTGGCGAAATTGCTGGAGAAGGGAGACATTTTATCCTTTACAAGCAATGCAGAGATACCGTCAAGAGGGGGCTTAATAGACTGCAGCTTGCTGAATGTGGGAAACTCAATGATTGTCCTGGGCATGACGATGGGACTCTGCCTTTATATATATACGTGCGAGTTACAGAGATCCGCCTTGTCTTCTCTGATGTTCTAATTACTCTTGATCAGTATCCACTCGAGCCTTCGATAATTCTAATATCCTTTGTTATTGCCGACCTTTTCCATCCCAACTAGGCTTTGACTGAGGCTGTTCTTTTTTGTCTGTTTACCCTACGAGGCAAGGGAACGTGTGGGGTTGACGTTTGCCCATTAATTTGACTACCTCCGAGATGGGCTGCAGCCGTTCAATGCAACTTGATACTACCTACAGTATCAAAACATTTGATTGCTAAGCCTAAAGAGCCAAACTCCGCTCGTTTACGAATAGAGGAGCCTAGAATGTCCGGGCCTCCGAGCCTCATGATTCAAAGCCTACCGGTACGGGCATTAACTGCTCGTTGTTTTGACGCCTTCTATTGGCAACCGTCTTACATGTCCGTGGATATCGCCCATGCTCGACCAGCTAAGCCTAGATGGGCGACCGCGCGGAACATGTTTTAGTCCAGCGGACATTCCTCCTTTTGCTGACGCAATACTACTCCTATCCCAACGACTCATCGATTCTTCATCAACGACGGGCAAGACCAGCTGTTGATTTGCCATTCAATTCTTTGGTATTCTCGTCATCATCACTATGAGCCGTTCAACCGAAACGTGTTGGACCTGTCGGATCCGCAAGAAGAGATGCGATCGCAAGCAGCCGGCCTGCAGCGCCTGTCATTCGCTAGACATCACCTGCTATGCTGGCAACAGCCGTCCAAGCTGGGCTGACGATGCGCTTGAGCGAGAGAAAGTCGCAGACCGGATCAAGGCCCAGGTCAAAGTAAAGTCAGAACGTCGGCGTGAAAAGAGCTACGTGACAGTGATGCCCTTGGGCAGAGCACGCAAGACAGAAGATGCCAGCAGAGCCACGCAACGTCAGCCGGAAAAGTCGAATCCAGATGCCCAAGCGGCAGATCAAGCACCTCTTGTGCCTACTTGCCAGGGATGTGCGAAGAACGGTGTGACGCCGCCCATTGAACGGGACGGAGTTCAACTAGACTCCTCTAACCCCGGTCTTCTCGGAATCATCCAAGACATTGACGTCGACCTTGAGATTGCCTTCCTGGATTACGCCTTTCCTTTCCTCTTCCCGTTCTATCGTCCCTCCTTGTACGAGGGAGGACGTGGCTGGCTATTGGCAACTCTGAGGAAGAGCATGCCGCTATTCCACACGGCCATGGGCTTCAGCACTTACTTCTTCACGCTGGCCATGACAGACCTTGCAAATGAAGGACATGACATCTGCAGAGCAATCGTCGAGGGGAAACTCACGTCTCATGTGGGCATCGCAATCAAGGCTATGAGGAAGGGCATCGAAGAGCTGGGAAATGCTGAAGAACCCCCATCAATATTTGAGAGAGCGCACCTCATGGAAGGCGTTGTCCAGCTGTTGGTGTTCGAGACGAACATTGCGGGCAGTACGGACTGGGGCATTCACCTCGATGCCGCCGTATCTCTGTTTAAAGAGATATTCGAAATGCGAAATGACCATGATGGCAGGACGGATCTTGAATCAGTGCTGGACATGATGCAAGGATCTGCGTGGTCAACTGTGACTTTAAAGCACAGAATATGGAATCCCGACCAGGGTGCCTTTCTCTTTCACGTCGCTTTCCTCGTCTTTGCAGACATCATCTCGGCTACCATTCGGGGCAGTCTTCCTTTGCTACGAGACTATCACCCCCTCCTGCTCAATGGCAAACCAGGCGCAGAGACTCCACGTCAACACTTGGGATTGGATAAGTTTGTCGGCTGTCAAACCTGGATTCTTGTCCTCGTTTCTGACATTGCTGCTTTGGTGGAGGGGAAGAAGCAGGGAAAAGTATCTCGCAACGATCTTCTCGTGGAAGGCAACAGAATTGCAGAGATGCTACAAGATGGCATTGCTAAACTTCGTGATCAACTGAAAAAACCGGTGCCTACGACGAATTCCTTTTTCCAGGCCTACTCCAACCCTGAAGCTCCTTCACAAGTTCAAGACATCACGTCGTACAGCCTGATATGGGCACACGCAACAGTGCTGTATCTATTGGTCACTACATCTGGATGGCAAGACAAGCACGGCATCGTCCAGGAAAACGTCTCATCGGCTCTGCAGCTCCTGGATGAGATTTCGTCGCCAGCGGTGCTTCGCAGCCTGGCTTGGCCGTTTTGCGTCATTGGCTGCCTTGCCTCTCCAGACCAGGAGGGAACCTTTTGGAAGATTGCTTCCAGAATGGGACCCTTTTCCGCGTTTGGCACCCTCTTTGAAGCCTTGAGGATCATGGAGCGAGTATGGAGCACCCGCGGGGAAAGAGATGTGGAAAACTGGGATTTCTCATACTGCTTCCGTATACTAGGCTCGATGCCTCTACTTATCTGATAGCCTCTCCGATCCAAATGGCATATGTTTCAATGCCCCCATCGATTCGACTCACGGTGCATGACGATCAGCACCATCCTAGTGTCCCTTCCACGCCCCAACAATCTCGCTCAGCTTGGTAGTCTGAATCTCGGGGAACTTGGCGTTCAGGCTCTTGTCCTCGGGCACGTCCAACCTGCCCTCGACAATCCACAACGAAAAGAGGGCAAAGAGCCCCTGAAACATTGGCTTGGGGAAGATTGGGTAGATTTCCTTGTGCGACGGCAGTTCTGTGATTTCCCCCTTTGAGAGTTTCTCGACGGAGTCATACGTGACATCGAACTTTGTGCCTGCAATGCCTACGGTCAGCTATAGTTCAACGCTCGACATGGTTCCAATGAATTTGGGAAGAGCATACCTCTGGCTTCCTCTGCAAGCGCGAGGACTTTGTTAAAGGTGGATCTCTCTCCGTAGACGTAGGTCACTTCCTCCCACTTGGGAAGGCTCAGCGACGCAACGGTAAACTTGGCCACGTCTTGCGTATACGTAAAGGCCAGGACCTCGTTGCCCGTGCCGGGGATGGCGGCAATCTTGTTGGGCACGTCAACGACAAAGCTGAGCGGGTGCAGATACGTCTTGACGTGAGGCTGCCCGTAGTAGTCCATGAAGTAGCCGTTGGCAACTCTGGTCCACTCCAGGTTGGTCTTGCGAAGCTCAATGATTGTGTCCTCGCGTATCTGGTAAATTGGAGAACTGTACACGAGACGAAGTGTAAGCATGTAGACTGCTGAAGTGAGGCCGGAGGAAAGGAGCTTTTACGCCGGAGTGTGAGGAGCGCCCCATTCGCTGGAGATGAAGCGTTTGACTGTGCCCGATTGGGTAGCCGCCTTGACGAGGTTGACTTGAGCTTCGCCGGAGACTGCGTCCATCACGGAAATGGTGGAGATGATGACTTCCACGTTGTTGCTGGCGAGTTTCTGCGCAGTCTCTGCCACGTTGCTGTAGTCTACTGCAATGACCGGTGCTTTTTCATCTTGCTGCTCAGGGGCCTATGTCCTTTGCGTGAGTCTTATAACTCTCTCATTCTGCACTTTCTTATGGAGTTCTTTACTGACCTTGCGAGCCAGGACAATGACGCTGTAGGGGGGCGACGTCTTGAGCTCATCGACAATAGTACGGCCAAGGCTGCCAGTACCGCCAGCGACTGCAATAACCTTTGACATTGTTGCAATTTGGTGTTTGGTAATTTTATTTGGAATCGTTAAGTTGTTTGCTGAAGCTGCTTTTGCTGTGGTGTTTATCTCGAGAAAGGTTGTCTGTATATGGCGGAAATGACTGCACTTATAGCCATCTGGAGACCCATGGCGATGCTAAACACGCGTCCCCTTTCCATAGTATACCGTTCTTCCCTGATTTCTAATATGTTCAAATTCCATCATTTGGTTTTTGATAATCTGTTGACGTGAAGGATTCCTCGTCTGTAGTTGATTGCGACGAGTTCACCGCGCGGAGGCCCAATCCGGTAAGGGGGCGGCAGGATGTTGGTTCCGCGTCAGTTGCTGCGATATCACTGCCCCCCTCAGCCCAATCAAAGGATTTCTCCTTTCCTGCCTGCGCAAAAGGTGTGCATAACCTGTGTAAAGCACACTAAATTGAGGTGACTACTTTTTGAAGCAATCCAACGTGTCATTGTAAGGCTTGTTATTGCATTCGGATTACGTTATTGCAAGGCTTCCGTTATTGTAATGCGTTATGTTGTTGAATAGCGCTGTAATTCTCTAACCGCTGTGACCAGTCAGTGGAGAAGTGAGAATCAGCGTCTCCTTATTTTTCAACCAAGGCTGTCCCTTTTAAAGCTCCTCTTTGCCACATGACAACGCACATTACACACTGCTCTAGTTGAGTTACCTGCATCGCTTCGTCTATGTTCAACTGTTCAACTGCCGCTACTTGAGGCCAGTGAAGCCTCACTCTAGCCAGTTGAATTAGCCAACATCAACATCCTCTCCGACAATGGCTATACCTTCTACCCCTCCAAAAGACCCTTCTAGTCAACTTATGTGCTCTTTCATATGCCACTCACTAGTCTTGAAGATATAGACAACATATATCCAAGTGCGATTAACAGAGAGTTTCATGCATCAACATCAATCACATTTGTACTAGCTGGCGCATGAATTCGCAACTGTCTAATAGGCCATGCAGGTCATGCACGGCTGGCAAAAATTAGGTCCAGAGCGACTTGGACTTTTTCTTCGACTACTGGTCGTATATACATCAAGGGGTTCCAATTGACTCATCCAACTGGTCGAGGCAGAAGGCATTGCTGGGGATGACAATGCAGTGACCGCGAGCACGAGGGATATGCTTTGAGGACAACAACGTCGCCAGCATCATAGCGAAGGAAGTAGAAGAGGCAACGAAGCTTAGTATCGTGGCGATGCCGACATTATATCATGACGACAGAGTTAGGGCATAGGGAGCGCAGAGTGTCAATGAGCTGGTCGACCATTTTGCAAGTGCGAATGCCTCGGCATAGGACGAGATAAGTCAAATGCCAAGACATGAAAGATCAAACAAAGCGAAATGGCGATAAACACTGTTGGCGGAGGAGAGACACGACGATACTGCACTGCACCGCGTTAACTCCTAACGTCACCCAGGTTCCATCCCATTCCTTGTTCTCTTTCGAATCCTTCCAGGACTTCCTCCGTATCGCCTATCTTCGATATACTCCAAACACGATAGTGTAGCAGTCTGGCCACCATACAATTTATCTCCGATGGAGACTCCGGCCAATTTTGTAGTAATCGCCGAGTCGCCGGCGCTTTGCCTCCACTTTCCGCTCGAGTCCGCTCGAGTCCGCTCCCGTCCGCCCCCGATCCGCTCGTTAGACAAATAATTCTGCCAAAACATCATGAGAGTTGCTTCATCAGGTGAATCTTCCTTCAAAGATGTGGAGGTGACTAGGAAGCCAATTGAGTCATACCGAAGCCTTGAGATCGAGATGATGGGGTAAACTGGGGGAAATGGGCAGATGGAGGCGTCTCGAAGCGTTGGATGGCTTGAACCACGGGGTATAAAGAGAGGACGACCACCTCGCTTCGACATGGCATGTGCATCTATCCTCATCCACAAACGACAAGCAAACTTGGGCAAATAACTGACTACATAACCTTAACCAATAACACCAACAACACCAACAATGGCTCCTCAGACTTGGCTCATCACCGGCGCCTCCTCAGGCCTCGGCCTCCATCTCGCCCTCGTCGCCGCCAAGCAAGGCAACAAGGTCATCGCCACAACTCGAGCCCCCAGCAAAGCCCAGAACATCACGGACAAGAACATCACAGTCGCCCGTCTCGACCAGAACGAGCCTCTCGAACAGATCAAGGCCGACATGGACGCCATCATCAGCGCCCACGGCCCCATCGACGTCGTCGTCAACTGCGCCGCCTACGTCCACACCGGCATCATCGAAGACCTTACCCCCGAAGATACTTACGCACAGTTCCACACCAACGTCTTTGGCGCCATCAACGTCTACCGGGCTGTCCTCCCTCACCTCAGAGCTAAGCGATCAGGAACCCTGGTGACCATCGGATCGATGGCCGCTTGGTTCGTCCACCCGGCGGCGAGCTTGTACAACGCCTCCAAGGCAGCCCTGCGATGGCTTAGTATCGGACTTGCCAGCGAGGTCAAGCACCTCGGCATCAAGCACCTGCTTGTTGAGCCAGGCCGCTTCCGCACGGATCTGCTGAAGCAGACTGGCAACTTTAGGACTTCGAATGGCAGCAACGGCATTGAGGACTACAGAGAGATCAGCCAAGCAGTCAAGGAGGGCGTCGCCAGTGAGGATCACAAGCAGCGTGGTGATCCCGTCAAGGGCGCCCAGGTCATCTACGACGTCGTCACCTCTACTGGTGCGGCGCAGGGCAAGGAGATTCCCACATTCTTGCCGCTGGGGCCTGATGCTATCGAGGAAATTACTGCATCGGCGCAGGCGGTCATTGACGTCTGCCAGCAATGGAAGGAGATTGCCAGTTCAACGGACTTTGATGCATGATGGACGGATTAGTATGTTTGTACTATAGTACATGAAGCGATTTTGGAAACGAAATAGTAGCCCTCAACTTGCTCAATCAAACTGGTTCTTCTCAGCGAGTTCCATGATCCTCTTTGCTGTGTCGTGCCTCAACTTGGCCTCCCTCTGTTTCAACTGCTTCGTATATCCTTCGCCCAGTTCCTCCATACATCCAATTCGTCGTACCACAACCTCCCCGGATTGCATCGGAATCTTCTTGGCCCATTCAAGAGCCTCTTGCGCATCCTTGGTCCGAACAACCCACCAGCCGCAGATGTGAGTTTCATTAGTGACGTTGAAAGGACCCGGAGTTACTTCCGGGAGATTGTCAGTTGAGTACTTCAGTCGGAAGCTGTCAACTGAGGTTGGTCGAAGGCCTTCAGCATCGAGTAATATGCCCGCATCGTTCAGTTCCTCGTTATATTTGCACATCTCCTCGAATATTTCCGGCGATATTTCGCAGGGTGGCGCTTCGGCCATTGCGTTGGCCTTCATGAGATAGATGAACCGAGGCATTGCGGAGTGCGTGGTTTTGGAATGACTGAGTGAAGGGATTGTTATTATAAGATAGTCACGCCGTGATTAAGACGAAGCATCTGCGTAGCATGCCTATATAGCCATTCTGCCATTATATCATAGTGCTATATCGTGGGGGCAAAAGCAGGTCGTGACCCCTCAAAGTGCGCGAGAGGCGTCGATTTAAAACGAAAATGACGACAAGTGGCGGCAATGGTTGGTCGTATTCCTTGTGAATAAATTCACGTTTTCAGGCTTCTCTTGGCTCAATCATTCAGTAATCGATCAGTTGACCTGTTCACACCACAGTAATAATCACTGGTTCACACCACAGTAATAATCACTTCAGCCATACTCAACACACGATGACTTCCCACGTCCGTCACCACCCCTATCAGAACCGCTCTCCTCATATTTAGGCCCTTATTCGCAGCGCAACGTCCCATAAGCCCAACTTTTATCTTTCGCATCAACTCCAGCTTCCCCTCCTCTTAGAGGAACTGCATCATTTACAGCCTAGTTGCTCCCACACGCACATGCTTTGTCAAGTCGGTACTCAAAAGCAAAGTCATAGTCCGAGTCCTCATCACTGATGGTAATCTTCCGAGTTCCTGTGAGATATCATCAGAATACTCAGGCCTCTCAATGTTGAGAAATAGCATGGACTTACCTCTCGGAATCCTGAAAGATCCCCAAAATCCATCATTTGCAATGCTGCGCAGAGCACCGGCAGCTCCAGATCCCACATTAATCCGGTTTATATGATCTCTCTTGTATTTGTCCTTGCCCAAAGTGAGTCGGCCGTGCGTGCTGCCGATTTCCTTACCATCGGCATAAACCGTGTATTGCTCAGATGTCGTCTCCGTGTCGGCAATTGTAAGCACCAGATCGGCGTCGTATTGGCCCACGTCAATCTCCCCCTGCTGGCCTAATCGCTTGTTGGAGACCCCGCGAGTCCAGGGGACAAGCTCTCTGCCTACGCATGGGTTATACGAAGAACATGACCCATAGAAGAGGATCATGGTTCCGGCTTGAGAACGATACCACACATCGTCTGCTATGGTCCCTAATCGCGCGCGTTAGTACCCAGAAAGACCAGCCTGTTTGCTTTAAATGACCACTCACCAGCTGGGATAAGATAATCCACGCCAGACCTGTGCGGCACGATCTTCTTGCCGTTGATATAGAGCGTCAAGTCTCCCTCAGAAAGCTTTGCCACCCACATGTCGAAGGGGTATACATAATGGGGAAGCTGCTTATTGGGGTTGGGCAAGATCATCTTGTCATGGCCTGTGGAAATTAGCCTCTTGGGGTTGCTGTCGTTCTCCAGGGACAGCCATTTGCAAGGCGACTTGTCGAGCGAACAATCCCACCATTCTCTGGCAGGGCTGGAGGGCTGCGATTGGCGCTCCCGCAGCACTCTTTGCTCATCTTGATAGATCTTCTCAAAGAGGTTTATGCTCGTTTCCAAGGAGTTAACCTGGTATCGAACGAAGGAGTCCAGGTGCAACTCATCATGGGGGAAGCATTCTGCAAACGCTTGGCGGAGGAGCGTCTCCATCTTGGAAGACTGAATGGCCTTTGCACAAACCGAAGACTTGCATAGTCCCGTCGACACGGGAAGAGCAGGGGGACCTGTAACAATTCTATTAGTTCCGGCGAAGCCCCATTCTGGTAGAAGCCTTCTCACATTTGGGCGCGGGCAGTACGCAACGGCCGTTCTTTACCTGGAAGCCTTTCAAGCAGCATCCCCATTTGCCCGTGTCTCCATCGCGGTGGAAAGTGCCGAAGTCCTCGCTAGGGCTGCAGATGTCGGAGACTTTGGCGCATTTCCAGGCTCCGTTGAGCTGCTGGGCGACTTGGCCTAAGGGAATCATACGTCAATACCCGCGCCGCTCCTTGACTGTTTCACGTACCTTTTTCACGACAGTATTCGGCCTTTTATCAATGAATTGTCAGTATCGCAATGTCGGAAGTTGTAGGCTGGACTTACAATCCCTTCAGGCGGCGATGGTGTCATCGATACAGCGGTGGAAACAAGGGCCAAGACCCAAAAGATTGGGGAAGTCTTCATGGCGAACATGGCTTTTGGCAAATGTATAACAAGTTGGTTGAGAGGAATTCTTCTTTACAGCCGCTTGAGTACGGATAGGAAGTTTGTCTTATACCAGGCATCTAGGCCTTGCTGTTAGGATGAGAAAAGGCAACGGCTGCCTCACCGTTATGAGGCTGGTTACGGGCAATATCCGAGGGTTTCACAGCATCCAATACAAAGGGACGGCGTGTGTTGGAAGCAGCTAAGGCCGATGTGCCCCAGTGACGCCTTGCATTACTTCTCGACGTGTTGTTTGAACCTAATGCATCAAACTACGGCTCTGTGATCCTCGAAGACGTGGTGAATGATGTCCAGGCTGAATTTGAGAGAGGGACTACCCAGTCCGATTTAAAGAGAAAGCTTTGTATAAGCCAGCAAGTTTAAGGTAGGCAACAGCATCACTCCAACAACCAAAAGCCATATGGGTCCGCATTTGGTCGTCGTCGGCGAGTCCACGCAACTACCGTTTGCTGTATCACAAGGCGTAAGCGCAGGAAGCTCCGGGTTTATATCGTGGCCGAAGCGCGCCCCAGTACCACAGAATGCGTGCCACGTCAATCGAATAGTTAGCCTCAAGGTTACACCGTGTTGTGTCCTCCCTCTAGAGGTTGATCAAGCTTTAACAAAGAGGAGGCGTACGTTGGGATATGGCGTTTCCCAAGTCTCATTAGCTCGAAGACCGTTATGTCTGGGAAGCAGTGTGAAGTTAGGCTGCAAGCCTGTACAACATCGTGGCTTTCTCCGAAGACCCTGCAAACAAAGACATGAATGGTGAACACACTGGCTAGCAGGGATTCAATGAGGATCAAGGAGTTCTCACCACTAGGCTTCAGTGAGATAGGAGACGAATTGCTCACGGTGAAGCATTGCCAGAGATCTTACTGTGTCCTGTCCTCACGCTCTCTCGATGATTGTTCTCTCGATGATTGGTCGAAAATAGCCGCAATGTCAAGTATCTTCCCGTCATACCCGCTACCACCGAGAAACGTGATGCCAAAGGGCAACCGTGTCCCCCCCTCTTCGACGACCCATCCCGCGTTCACGCTGACACCGCACAGGTCAACAACATTTGCAGGATGCGTGAATACTCCCAGTTCTGAGTGAAATTCCAAAGGGCTCTCTAGCACCTGTTCAATCGTAGGATGAAACGGGACGGTTGGCACAACCAAGACGTCGATGCCGCCCTCTAGTTTGTTGAAGGCTTTGCGTGCCCCTGCGATGCATTGCATTTGTGTGGCTTGGTCTCGGAATACTTCCCAGGCGCTCACGTTGGACGAGAGGAGGCCCTGGAAGATTGCCTTTGTGGCGGGATGAAATGTGTCGATGTTGTTTGAGACAAGGTCGTGGCCAATCGAGGCAAGACGCTCATGAACCAGAGACGCACCGTAGATGAGGTCGCCCGCTGTGGCAAACGGCGTGTAGTCAATGTCAACCAGGGTTCCTCCGCATGAGTGCAGCGTCTCAACAGCCCGTCTGTACAGCTCCTGGTACTTTGCGCAGCACAGTCCAATCACCGACTCGGGTGGTATGCCAAAGGTGAAGCCGCCCTCTCTTGGTCCCCGATAGTCCACCGGCCAAGTTGGTAAACTCTCTGGCGGTTTGGCATATGGATCCAAGGGATCGTACTTGTCCATTACGTACCAGACCTGTCTAGCATCTTCCACAGAAGGTGCCAGGATACCAATTGTATCGAGGCTCCGGCATGCAGGAACCACGCCCCTGGCCGAGATGGTGCCTTTGGTGGGCTTGAAGCCGACGACGCCGTTGAATGCTGCTGGAACGCGAACGCTTCCCGCTGTGTCCGTTCCAACAGCGAAAGAAACAAGTCCAGCAGCCACAGCCACAGCAGATCCCGAGGACGAACCGCCCGAAACATGTTTCTCGCTATGGTGACTGTGAGGGGTTCCGTACGGCGAGCGGCACCCCGTCAAGCCAGTGGCGAGCTGGTCAAGGTTCAGCTTGCCTACGTATATCGCCCCTGCATCGATGAGATGCTGAATCGCCGGGGCTGTCGAAGTAGGAGTATAGGCAAAGCTGTCGCATGCAGCTGTAGTAACCTGCCCTTCCACATCGATGTTGTCTTTTACGGCAAACGGGATGCCGAATAGTGGCGGCATAGACTTGCTGGAGTTCATGTAGTAGGCTGTGGACAGATTCCTGGCAACTGCTAGCGTCTCTTCCACGTTTGGTCTTGAAGTCCAGACAGCTGGATTGATGGTGTCGTAGGCGGCTATGCGTTTGAGTACATCTCGCATGAGCATCTCCGGATCAAGCAGGCTATCTTGATATAGATCTCTGAGCCTTGAGATAGGGGGAAGAGCTGTTTGCGCCAGGCTGGCATATAATAACGACGGCTTCGAGCGGTTGTGTTGCATTGCGCGGGGAATGAGCTCTGGGGCGTGGCCGACGTATCCGAATAGGCCAACTTGACGGCGGAGGACGTCCACCGAACGAGCTGCCAGTTCACCAAACCCAGCGAGACAATCTAAGTAAACGCAGCACTGGTAGCCTCTATCAGGTCCCTCACGAAGCATGCTGGCCACAGAACATCTAGACGAGTGTAAGTCGCGTATTCGGACAACGGTCTTCATACGTACTCACTCGTCAGCTACGCCCGTCAAAATTAAGTGAGTGATTCCTCTAGCAAGCAGCACTCTGTGGAGACTTGTGCTCCAGAAGGTCCCTGTTCCCAGCTTGTCGACGACCAAGTCTGCAGCCCATGGCTTCAGCTCGTCGATAATGTCATGGCCCTTCTCCCCCCTCACCAACAATCCGTCCATCGGAACCTCGTCACCCATGCCAATCGGTTGGCCGGCATTCGAGGCTTTTGCGTGTCTCAGTCGCTTTGCAGCTGGAAGGTCCGCAAGGTCCGGAAGATGGCCTTCCCGAGTGTAGACAATATGTAGCCCCAATCGTCGTGCCGCGTGTAGGGCGCGACATATGTTCAGGACGATCCTGGGGACGGACGAGGAGATGGCGGGGTTTCCAGATCCGAAGCCGCTGGAATTGAGAAAATCCTGCTGCATGTTGACTACGACGAAGGCCGTGGTAGACGGAGGAAAAGTGAATGCACGTGGACCATCGTTCGGGAGGGTTGCTTTCGTTTCCGAGGCCATCTTGAATATACTCGAATCGAGTGCTTGTATGAGGGAGAAGAAGCGGTGTCACATGGCAATGCGGCTCGCAAGATTTGGAGTGTGCTGATTGAATGATTCATCCGGTTTTGATTGGTCGACCTGCATGATCATCAGGAAAGCCATCAGGCAGCAGTTGGGGGAGAAATCGCGACCTAAACACAACAAGTGAATGTGCGATTGAATGTAGAACAGTCTGATTGAGAAGCCTGCATTATGCGTCTTCTCAGCTTCAACGGCAGTCAGCTCACTTTCAGCAAAGACCTCGTCAGCGATCCCCCTCCTTATGCAATCCTCTCCCACACCTGGGGCAACGATGATGACGAGGTCACATTCAGCGATGTGATCGCTGGCAAGGGATCGGACAAGTCTGGGTACCGCAAAATCCAGTTTTGTGCCCGGCAAGCCGCCTCCGATGGACTGTCGTTCTTCTGGATAGACACCTGTTGTATCGACAAGTCGAACAGTACCGAGCTTCAAAGGGAGATTAACTCCATGTTTCGGTTCTACAGAGATGCAGCCAAGTGCTACGTTCATTTGACTGATGTAGCCAAGCAGGGAGACCTCGGGGAGCTAAGTCCCTCCAGCTGGAAGACTTGCTTCCGCGCCAGTCGATGGTTCACACGAGGATGGACGCTGCAAGAACTCTTGGCTCCTCTGGACGTCGGATTCTACTCGTCAGAAGGTATCCATCTTGGCAGCAAAAAGGCATTGGAGCAAGAGATCCACGAGATCACTCGAATTCCGATCAATGTACTTCGGGGAGGTCAACTATCCCAGGTACCCATTGCCGAGCGAATGTCGTGGTCAGAGGGTCGCTCTACCAAGTATCCCGAGGACAAGGCGTATTCGCTTCTGGGGATCTTCGGCGTCTATATACCGCTTATATATGGCGAGGGAGCAGAGAATGCATTCGCACGTCTTCGACGAGCGATTAGCGACCACGGTCAGTTATCTCCTGGGGCCATGGGGCATCGTTCAATTAAAGAGGGCCATTACTGACCGTTTTTCTCCCACCTTTAGATGCCATAAAGGGCAAGTTTATACTTTTCTAGTTGTTCAGCTTTATTGCAATTGCCGCTAACCTTGACACTAGATTATCATCCCAAGGAGACACGCGATCGCCTGTTGGGTTGGCTCCCTTACATAGACCAGCAACGCTTCTATTGGGAAGCTCACAGCGTCAAAAAGTCCGATGCCGGAACTGGTAATTGGTTTCTGACTTGGCCTCTATATGAATGGACGAGACAGAAATCCCTACTCTGGTTATATGGAAAAGGTAAAAGGCGACTTCAGAGGTCCGTGATATCCATTGTCAGGAGACATTGTTGACTCCGACACAGCTGGGTCAGGGAAAACAGTCATGACCTCGAGCGTCATCGAACATCTTGCGAAGCTAAGGACAGGCATGCTCGCATACTATTACCTCTCATTTCAGAACAGAGATTCTCAGAATCTTCGCAACCTCACCTGCGCTCTTTTGGTCCAGATGCTGAAGAGTCTGTCTCTGCCTCATCCTACGAACCCCGACGTCTTCTTCATACCCAGCGCTTTTAAGAACATGTACGATGCTCATTTTCCATCTCGAAGTCCTTCGTTGGAGGAATTGGAGTCTACATTGGGGGAAATCATCAGTCTATCGGAGAAGACATACATTGTCATTGATGCCCTCGACGAATGCGACTCGCAGATGGTTCGGAGTGAGATTCTGACTTTCCTGAATAATCTCGTCAGCAAAGCCGAAACGAACCTCTACATTCTGGTAACAAGCCGCCAAGAGGTCGATATCGAGACAAAGATCGCACAGCTTCCTATTGCAACAACATCGGTAGCCCTGCAAGCTCGGGAGGTCGACAAAGACATCATCAACCATCTTCACGCAGTGCTGAAAGAGGAGTCCTTTGCAACCTGGTCCGACGCTTTGAAGAAGAAGGTCACGGATCACCTTGTTCAACACGCCGACGGGGTCTTCCGCTGGGCAGACCTCCAGCTTCAAGGACTGAGGGGGAAATCCCGGGAGGTCGATGTTAACAGAGCGCTGAAGCGGCTTCCCCGTGATCTGGGCGAGACATACAGCCGCATGCTTCAGCGTATCGATGAAGACAACTATCGGCTGGAGGCCATGGCCGTCCTCAGATGGCTTGCCTGCGCAGCGAGGCCGCTGAGTCTTGCGGAGCTTGCGGAGCTCGCAGTTTTCGATGTCGAGGATAACGATCAAGCAAATCTGCCGCCGTCTTCCACTGAGTACCGAGTACTCATCGTTCGCGAGAATCGGTTTGACTCTGCTTCAGAGGTCTTGCACATTCTTTCAGGGCTCGTCACCACCACCAGATCAGACGGATCCGGAGATCCTGCAGTCGAAAACCAGGACGCGCATCATACCATCCTGTCTTTCTCGCATTTCTCAGTCAAAGAGTACTTACAGTCGGCACATGTCACGCCTCCAATGTTCAGGCTGATGTTGAACGAATGCCACTGGTTCGTTCTAAAATGCTGCTTCGCCTACATTGGCGCCTACGATATGGAGAAGAAGGAGAATGCTCCATCAGAAAAGTATGACCTTCTTCTATATGCATGCTTTTCGGTTTGGTACCATATCGAAGAGCTCAACATACTCAACGCTGAGGATGTTTATGCTGCAACCTCCCACTCAGGCACGGCCGCCTGCCTCGACAAGCCTGGATTTGCCACTACCGTCGCCTTTGAGAGAACTGTGCTCCGGTGTAAATCGTGGAGTATTGACATTTCGCGAGACTTTCTGAGACGGTCTACCATATCGCAGTTCAAACTCCATAGCCTTATAGAGATAATTTGCTTCTTTGAGGGCACGGGCCCTCGGAGTGAGCAGAGTGTTCAACGCCTCCGGGATGCTACTGTTTTTGCAGATGTTAGACTTGTCAGACTCTTTCTCGATGGCAACGTGAGTGCTCCGGTAGATATACTGACCACGTTTCTGAAAGGACACCCAGGAATGCGCATCCCATTCAGCATGGGGGGTCCGGTGGCGGACCTTTCTCTTACTGTTGGCAGGGCAGTTGACGCTGTAAAGGCTACAGAGACAGAAACACACCACCGTCCTCGAATACTGCGTTCATGCAGCACCTCCATCGAGGATCGGATGGCAATGTGGAAACTACTTCAATCACAGCCTGGAGTAAAACTAGATGCTCAAGACGGGGAAGGGAGGACGCCGCTTCTCTTGGCCGCAATGCGCGGCGACGAAGCCTTCTTTAACCATCTCTTCACCCATGATGGCGTTGATATAGGTGCCAAAGAGTGTCATGGCTGGGACCTCTTGACTTGTGCTCTACTGGGTAGAAACACCAACGTTATCAAGGCAATACTCGACAGTGGTCGGTTTAAGCTTGACCACCAGGATCTTTATGGCCGCACGACTCTGGAATGGAGCGTCCACTTGGGGCTTGGTATGCTTGTAGCACCTACATCGCATGGACCTCGAGACTCTCGTCAAAGCTCCGAATTGCGGCAAATGTCGTTCAACCCCATCAAAGAGGTTCTTGCCAGAAGCGAAGTTTGGTCCTGCGCCTTCTCAAGAGATGGTTTGCGACTGGCCCTCTGTCTCCCCTCGGACGCAGTTCGTGTCTATGACCTGGAGAAAGACCAGTTCCAAAGCACCCTGAGACATGAGGGAGCAGTAACAGATGCAGCTTGGAGTCCGGATGACTCGATGATACTGACACTCGGCCTCGCCGGCGCAACGAGGCTCTGGAATTCCCATGTAAGTCCATATTAAGACTAGCCTTCTCTCAAACAATGTGCGTGCTGATGAATCGGCCAGACTGGAGAATTGATCAAGGACTTTCCACTGCAGCATGAGGGTGGGTATAAATGCCATTGGCTACCTGACGGAGCATCTGTTATCATCACATCACTGAGCGAAGCAATGGGGATCGTCAGCATGACCATATCTGACGGCCGTTGTCACTCATGGTTTACAGAGGAACAAAATCTACGCGTGCACTGCAGTGCCCTGTCAAAGGACGCCAAATGGCTTGTGGCTTCAGCAGGTCCAAGCTGGCGGTTATTGACCTATGAGGTCGAGCACGAGAGATTGACAGCCAGCATTGCTACCAGAGAGCGGCCGACTTGGGTTTCGATCAGCGACAATCTCAGTCTCATAGTCGTTGGATACATGGACGGTGGGTTCGAGACTCGGCTTCTTCCCAGCGGTGAAGTCGTTTGGAGCCGTCCTGGAATCAGCAAGTCAGACTTTCTGTTACAAGGATCTGCTGGTGGTGCGGATGATGCATTTCTCCTCAGACCCGAAGAAAGTAAGCATCTGTATGAACGCCGTGTGTCTAATCATGAAAGCTAACGCAGGAGTCAGATGGCTATATAAGTGCCTGGGATCTACGTTCAGGTACATTTGTCGGACTAGATTTTGGCCATCACCCCTCCCGAACAAATGCTGCGACATGGAACCCAGCCAATCCTTCCATGTTTGCCACTGGTGGCGATGATGGTTGGTGTAGAATGTGAGTGCAGTTCCACCATCCATCTGTTTCAGTAAAATCCCAGTAGTTGCTGACATGCGTCAGTTGGTCATGCGAAAGCACTTCACCCGACGACCGCGAGCTGAGAGACGGGACTCTCGGACATCCAGTTGTTGAAGTAGGTAGTGATGGAATAGGGCAGTAAACACAGTCCAAGGAGGGATGCCGACCCAAAAGCCGTCCCCACCAAGAAGCATCCGGAGCTCACTGCCGATGCGGGGGTTTCCGGCAGATGGTTGAGAGCTTCACCAGTTGCGATTGTAGCACAGTAGCGAGTAGCTGTATTCTTTCTGATAAATAAGCCATCAGTATTCTCAATAATCGGACTCGGGATACATATAATCGAAGAGGATCATCATGGAAACTCCAATACCAGCTACTCAAACCGCGGCCGTTATTGAAAACCCCGGCCGAAATGGAAGTGTCCGAGTCATCAGGACTCACCCCGTCGGGGCCCCTGGCAAGGACCAGGTCCTCGTCAAACTCAACTACAGCGGCATCTGGTAACTATTAACGTCTTTTTCCTGCTGCTTCACTAGGCGATACTGACGCTCGCATGGTCAAGCGGATCAGAAGTTCGAGCCCTCCTTGGATGGAGCAATTACAAGTCGGTCGTGGGCCACGAAGGCATCGGCACTGTCGTACAAGCAGGCGAAGACGTCCCAGAGTCACTGCTCGGCCAAAAAGTAGGCGTCAAATGGCTCAACAGCGCATGCAGCCAATGTTCACACTGCAAAGCCTCCTCTCCACACCACTGCGTGACGCCAGCCTTTACTGGACTCCACGTCCAAGGGACTCTGCAGCAATATGTTGTCGCCGACGCGCGGTATCTGACGCGGATTCCTGATGATTTACCCGGCGAAGTGGCTGCTCCCTTGCTGTGCGCGGGCCTGACCATGGCGGGCGGGATAGCGAAGCTGGACCAGCACATTCCCAGCGACGGCTGGGTCGTGATATCAGGTTCCGGCGGTGGCTTGGGCCATATAGGAGTCCAAATGGCCAGCAGGCTGAGGTCTTACAGGGTGATTGCCGTCGACTCTGGGGCATCAAAGCGCGATCTCAATCTGCAATGCGGCGCTGAAGCTTTCATCGACTTCGAGACGGAAAATATCGAGGAGCGGGTGAAGGAGATAACAGGTGAAGGAGCTCATGCGTGTCTCATTGTGTCCGGCTCTGAAGCCGCCTTTGAACTTGCGCCAAAGTTGGTCCGCAACACGGGATTATTGGCCGTCATTGGCCTCCCAGCTGCGACTTTCAACTTCCCATTGGCAGCCAGTGTATATGCTGCAAAAGGTACCGTGACACTGACATTGCCTTACATTCCTGCGTCAAATCACAAGATTGCTAATCTGTGGTCTTTACCAGCACTCACCGTGACTGGAATCATGGTCGGAAGCGAGCAGCAGATGGACGACCTTCTTCAGCATGCAGTCGCAGGGATCATCAAACCCGTCGTCAAGGTCGAGGAGTTTGATGAGGTTCCACGGATATTTGAAAAACTCAAGAACAATGAGGTAACGGGGCGAATAGTGGTCAAAATTCCCGAGTAAGGGTCCCAGGCAACTTACAAGTGGGAGGTGTGCTTTATCACCAGTTTCTATTAACAACTTAGATCACGGTTCTGTAAACAGTAGGCTGCTGGATAGAGTGCAAATTTATGTATATAAGCCTTCAAGGCAGTATAGCTATGTACACCAAAACAAAACGCTCAACCATCCGTCATTAACGAGAACCTTCAACTTTCTCCGTGTCATCGCTCGTTTAGCACTTCTGGGGTCTCCAGTTGGGAATAATGTAGCCGCCATTGGGATCGTTAATGTCAAAGGTATCCTCGCCCCTCCAAGCGTGGAGGAACCAGCCAACATTCTGGCTCTTGAAGTAAGCGCAGTTGTTGTCAAAAGTCTTCCAGTAGTTGCTGTACTGAGTGCGGCCCAGATCGGTGTGTCCGGGGTAGTGATCAGTAGGGCCCCAAGCCCACTGCGTCTCGGTGACCCAGGTAGGCAGGCCGACGTTGGCCTTGACCCAGTTGATCTGGGACTGGATGTAGCTCCAGGCCTGCGACTCGGGCTGGTTGAAGTGGTAGAAGGGCATGGGGTGGATGTGGGCAACGTCCGAGTTGGCCTTGACGCCGGCGCCGATGGAGGCGAGGCCCTGGCCGTTGCTGCCGCTCATCGTGCCGGGCCGGTCCCAGTCCTCGGAGATGCCGACCAGGATGCCCTTCTGGTTGAGGGTGGCGCGGAACTTGCCCAGATCGTTGACGAAGTTGCCCTGATCCATGCCGTCGCCGACGGGCTCGGAGCCGAACTCGGCCCAGTGGACGACGTAGGGGGCAATCGCCGCAACGGAGGGGTCGTTGATGGCGTTGTAGATGGCCTGTTGGGACTGCTGCCAAACGTTCTAATTCGTTTGTTAGCATATATGAATACTCGCAGATGGTGTTCAAGTTGTCACTTACGCCACCGCCAAAGTTGGTCCAGACCTGGACAATCAGGCCCATGTTGTTGTTATACGCAGCCTTGATGGCGTTGATGAAGACGCTGGACTGAGTGCACACGGGGTAGTACATGCGGACGATGCTGGCTCCAAAGTCCTTCTTCATCTGGGCAAAGTCCTTGTTCATCTGGTCGTAGCCGTTGGACGCGGCGTTGCAGTTGCCGTCCTCCAGAGGGTACGAGAAGCCCAGGAAGCCATAGTAGTCGGACTGCGGGCACCACCACTGGTCGAGGGGAGTGCTGGGAGCAGCAAAGTTGCCGGGGAGAGTGGCGTTGCCCACGGGGAAGCAGTTGCCAGCGGCAGCGGCAGCGGTGGTGGCCGGGGCCGCAAGAGCGGGCACCGCGGCCAGGGCGGCGAGGGAGAGCAGCGAGGAGATCATGGCTGCGGATGCTGACTCTCGAGAGGGCTTGATCCGAGTTGAGCAGAGGACAGAGGGTTGAAGAAGCTGGATATCGGCCGCGAAAGAGAGATGCCAAGCCGGGTATTAATACTCCATCTACTTGACTACTGAGGCTACAAACAAGCATAAGCATGAGATGGTCCCTGATCGATCTGCGTCGAATTGCAGCCAACCAAGTCGAGCCATCAACGGCGAAGTGGAAAGCCTCATGCCCGTCGAGGGGGTTGTCGGCTTCTCGCTGCCCAGGACTGTCACTCCATCTTCAGCCATAGGGAGACCATCCAGGTATGGAGAAGACCTTCTCCAGCTTTCACCCAAAGTAGCAGCTGAATAAGGCTCAAGGCATGCCCTCTCCACCAAGACCAGGTGCAAAGCACCATCCGGCTCATCAGCTGTACGTTATGTGGACGGACAAATTATTACTCGGGGTCCGAAAGCAGATCCTTGCCACCCCCAAACCCGCGAGGCTATCCGCTCGTTTCCCGTCCTTCACCAACTTTCGTCTCAGCTGGACAGCAAAAGGCGAAAGGGAAAAGGCCCGACTGACAGCCGGCTGGACCGCCTCCCCGCCGGCAATTGCGGCAGTGTGCAGCAACCATAAACACATCCTCGGAAACAGCAGCAAACGTTCCCATGAGCCTTGGTCATTCCGTCCTATCCAGTTATAGCAAGTGAAGTTGAAACAGGGGTGGTCCCGCAGCGTTGAAGATGGCAGCTTCCCAGATGAGAGATCGAGGCTGTTTAAGGCTCGGGCTAGCAGGGGGGTCTGACACGCGCTATTACACATGTCTCTGTGCTGCTGGTCAGGAGAGACCCATCTCGTCGAAGACTTTCGTATTCTTTGTTTGAATTGCTGTCACTGTGTCATTGGGCCTTGGGTCATGCGGCTGTCAACTCTCGATATGGGTCTGCCACATTGAATGAGACGGTCTGGCCGAGGGGCATATTGCTCAACGCGAAGACTGTTTGTCACCACCAACTGACATTGATGAGCCTGTTAACGAACAGTTCACCAGACAATGAGAGTAAGAAGGCGGAAAATCCTGCCAGACGCGCCCGAGACCAATTGACAGCCTTCATCAGTCGAAGCTCATACTCAGTCGAGTTGCCCCCTTGCCGCCGATCTATTTGGGAGCCCTTGGCACAAAGCCGTGCCGAGCCCGTGTTTCTAGTATCTAAGCTTAAGGTTACTCCGCGTCCTACTTGAACAAGCAGGATCATAAGAATACGAGCTCAACGTAAGGTAAGCAGGCAGGGCTCTCACCCACCTACCAATGGCTACGGAGCATCACGTCTGCAGAATCGAGGAGAAACAGGAAGCTTACTTACCAAGTATATAACATTGCCAAAAGGGGAAACCTGCAGACAGCCTAACTGTTGATACCTTTTGTGGAAGTTGCTTCTAGAATGCCTTGCTTCGAGCGCTAGAAGGCTGTCAGGTCTCGTACTTTACCCAATGGCTCTAGACTCCTGGATTGACGCTACATCTTTACGACCATCTGAGCAGCTGCCTCAAAGTGACCATTGCGGCCATCGCCGGATCCGCAATGAAGTCATCTGCAACGCATCGTATACGAGATCCAGGGCCTTATAAAGGACATGAGGCTGTAGAATGTAGGAAGCATTTAGAGTAGTGGAGTCTGAAAGAGGTGTAACGCCTTGGAATGCAGTCTTCCGCAAAGCTGACTGGTGAAGAGACGGGCGCCCCTCTGTCATGGGTGACGCTACAAGGTAAACGAAGGGGATGTATGTCTCATGTGATCATGGAGTTGTAGCGTGTCGATGGTTTGATACGTCTAAGTCGTGGCACCCGACCACTCATTCAAGAAAACAGACCTATAAATCGCTTTACATGACAGAGCAGCTACATCACAAGCGATGAACTCAACATCGATTGACACATCAACTTCTTTCAAAGTATCGACTTGATAAACGGCAGGCAATATATTGTCGACAGACAACATTGGGGAGTGTTTGTATCGCGAGCAAGGCAAACATACCGGGACAGCCGGTGCTTGTCAATTGGATGGGCTACTGGCACGACAAGGGCGAGTTTATTTGACTTTGGACGAGCTAAATCATCAAGGTACTAGTATATACAATTGCTCTACTACGACACTCATATGTAATGTTCCACCCATTCAATAACCCCCTCAACCGACCTTTTGTTCGTACATGGCTCATTACAGACATATTTCATCACTTAGCTGCTCTCGACCTGCTTCAGGATACCCTCAAGGTTGATGCTCTTGGGGCGCTCAATGGGCAGACCCAGGGCGCGGTCCCAGATGAGCTGAGCAAGAGGGCCCAGACCACGCGAGACACCAAAGGTGGCCGTGTAGTACAGCGTCTCGTGGAAGCCGTAGTGGTGGAAGAGGACGCCGGAGCTGCTGTCGACGTTGGGGTAGGGGTTCTTGGTCTTGCCGTGCTTCTTGAGCACCTCGGGGGCGATGCGGCTGTTCTTCTCGACCAGCTGGAAGACGGGGTCCTTGGCGATCGCGGGGCGGGAAGCGGCATAGTCCATCAGAGCCTCGAATCGAGGGTCGGGCTTGCGCAGAACGGCGTGACCGTAGCCGGGCACGACGCGGCCCGAGTTGAGAGTGGACCAGAGGTAGTCGTGGACATCCTGCTCGGTGTAGTTGGCGGGGATGGCCTCCTTCATCTGCAGGATCCAGCGGAGAACCTCCTGGGCGGCAAGTCTGTCGTCAGAGGAGCGAACGGTTAGCAGTCTGCATTATTTGATAGAATTAGGGTGTGTAAGTGGACAGCTTACCCGTGAAGAGGACCAGCCAGGCCCTGGAGACCAGCGCTGTAAGACAGGAAGGGGTCGCTCAGGGCACTGCCGACAAGGTGAGTGGCGTGGGCAGACACGTTGCCACCCTCGTGGTCGCCGTGGAGGGCAAGGTAGAGGCGGAGGAGATCCTGGAAGTCCTCGTTCTCCTTGCCGCCCTTGCCGAGCATGGCGGCAAAGTTGTAGGACCAGTCCTGCTCGAGATCGACCTCGGCAGGGAGGGCACCGCCGCCGCGGTAGGAGTTCTGGTAGATCTTGGCGGCAATGGTGGGCAGCTTGGCGAGCAGCGAGATGCTGTCGTCAAAGGTGGGCTCCCAGTAGTCTGCCTTGGCGAGGCCCTTCTCGTAGGCCTTGGCGAACTTGGACTCGTAGTTGAGGGCCGAGACGGCAATGGCAAACTGGGTCATGGGGTGCAGGTCCTTGGGGAAGTCGTCGAGCATCTTGTTGACGAAGGCGGGGATCTGGGCCTGGGAGGCCAGCTCGCGGGAGAACTGGCGGACCTGGTTGACCGAGGGCACCTGGCCGGTGAGCAGCAGCCAGAACATGGCCTCGGGCAGCATCTCGGTGCCCGTCTTGCCCTTGGGCAGCTCCTTCTGGCAGTCCTTGATGGTGCGGCCGTGGAAGCGGATGCCCTCGTTGGGGTCGAGCACGGAGCCCTCCCAGACCATGGCCTTGAGCCCGCGCATGCCGCCGATGGTGTTCTCGACCTTGACCTCGCCAATGACCTTGCTGCCATGGGCCTTGACCTTCTTCAGCAGCTCGCGCTTGGCGGGGATGACGCCCTTGAGCGTCGTCTTGAGGTCGGGCTCAGCGGTGGAGTAGCATCGCACGGCGTTGGCGAGGAGGGCGGCGCGAGTGTAGGGCTGTGGATGGAGAGTGTGTCAGTTCATGTCAATGGAGGTCGATTGAAGGCTGTAACAGGAGAGCTGACTGACCTTGAAAGAGCGCAGGGCTCGAGCCGACGACGTGAGGTTGAGAGCCATGATTTCCCAATGGTAAAGTAAAGGTGAGGATGAGGGGATGAGACGAGCTGCTCCTGAATGGCGGGGCAGAAGCGGTTAGCTATGGGAGCTGCATGATGATGCTATCGCCGATAAGATCAAGGGGTGACATTCACTTACAGCACGCAGTGACAAGAGGCAGAAGGACGCTTGAATGCCTTTACGCACGCAGCGATGATCAAGGGAGAAGGGAGGAGGGAACAGAAATGAGAAACAAGAAAAGAAAAGACCAAAGACCCCGAGATATGACCCCAGGGAGTCTCTCCAGCTGCTGCTCCTCGCTCATCCATCCCTACACGAATCAGCCCAAATGATCCGTCACCGCTTTCAAACAGCCGAAGAAAGCCGCCGGTCGGTCCGTCGGTAGCCCCGCGGGGCCCCATTGGCCAATTTGGCTCAGCCGCGCCTTTATCGGCCCCTCCTCCGCATTGCTGAGGCGATCACAGGTCGAATGGGAATTATTAAGCCGAGCACTTCATAAAGGCGAGCGTCGCCCTTGGGAAGAGGCAGCAGACAAAGAGCCGCTTGGCCGGGGATTCGAGTGTTTCTACGTACATCAACCGAGAGCACCAGAGACGAGACGATACCTTACAGCCTCTTAGCCTCGGTAATTCACCCCTCGATCCCGCGATTATCCCCCAGAGCCACCATCCAAGATGATGCGAATAGCTTCACGCGCCTCGCAGCGGGGCTGCTCTCTGGCCTCGTCCTCGGCGGCCGCTCTTCGACGATCGATGCCGCCATCTACCGCCATACGCGCCATTGCAACCTCGACTGCTCGCATGGCTGCTCCGTCCAGCGCCGGCCGTCAATCGCTGCCGCCGGCAGACGCGTACCAGCTGCTGCCGGAGTCGCAAAAGACGGGCCAGGCCGAAGATGCGCTGTACGAGGCCCAGGTCAAGGAGATTGAGGAGTGGTGGGCATCGCCTCGCTTTGCCGGCATTCGACGCCCTTACAGCGCCGCAGATGTCGCGACCAAGCGCGGCAGCCAGTCCTTCAAGTATCCGAGCTCCGTCATGGCCACCAAGCTGTTCAACCTGATCCGCGAGCGCGAAGCCAAGGGCGAGCCCCTCCATACCAGTAAGTCATCGATTGCCATAGACGCAAACCCCTATAAACACTCGCTAACCATGATCCGCAACCAGTGGGCGCCATCGACCCCGTCCAGATGACCCAGCAGGCGCCTCACCAAGAGGTCCTCTACATCTCCGGCTGGGCCTGCTCATCCGTCCTGACCAGCACCAACGAGGTCTCGCCCGACTTTGGCGACTACCCGTACAACACCGTTCCGAACCAGGTCCAGCGCCTGGCCAAAGCGCAGTCCATGCACGACCGCAAGCAGTGGGACACGCGCCGCAAGATGACGCCTGAACAGCGGGCCAAGACGCCGTACATTGACTATCTGCGACCCATCATTGCCGACGGTGACACCGGCCACGGTGGGCTTTCGGCGGTCCTCAAGCTCGCCAAGCTCTTTGCCGAGAACGGCGCGGCGGCGGTGCACTTCGAGGACCAGCTGCACGGCGGCAAGAAGTGCGGCCATCTGGCGGGCAAGGTGCTGGTGCCCACGGGTGAGCACATCAACCGCCTCAACGCCGCGCGCTTCCAGTGGGACGTCATGGGCTCGGAGAACCTGGTCATTGCCCGTACCGACTCCGAGTCCGGCCGCCTCCTGTCGTCAGCCATCGACGTCCGCGACCACGAGTTCATCCTGGGCATCGCCGACCCTTCCATCGAGCCCCTGGCCGAGACGCTGCAGGCCATGGAGGCCAAGGGAGCCACTGGCGCCGAGATTGACGCTTTTGAGGCCAAGTGGGTGAAGAGCAGCCGGCTGGTGACGTTTGACGAAGCCGCTGTCGAGCACATGCAGAAGGAGGGCGTCGCCCAGGCCAAGATTGACGAGTACCTGTCGGCCACGGCCGCGGACCGCGACATGGGCATCTCGCGCCGCCGCGCGCTCGCCGCGCAGTACGCCAAGACGCCCGTCTACTTCAGCTGGGACGTGCCTCGCACGCGCGAGGGCTACTACCACTTCCGCGCCGGCATGGAGGCGGCCACCAAGCGCGCGCTGGCCTTTGCCCCCTTTGCGGACCTGCTCTGGGTCGAGACGGGCGACCCCAACGTCGAGGTGGCGGCCAAGCTGGGCCGCACCGTGCGGGCCGCCCACCCGGGCAAGGTGCTCGTGTACAACCTGTCGCCGTCGTTCAACTGGATGGCGCACGGCTTCACGGACGAGACGCTCAAGTCCTTCATCTGGGACATTGCCAAGGAGGGCTTCACGCTGCAGCTCGTGTCGCTGGCGGGCCTGCACTCGACGGCCACCATCACCAACGAGCTGGCCAAGAAGTTCAAGACGGACGGCATGAAGGCCTACGTCGAGCTGGTGCAGAGGCGCGAGAAGGAGCTCGGCTGCGACGTGCTGACGCACCAGAAATGGAGCGGAGCGAGCTACATTGACGGCATCCTGGGGGCCATCCAGAGCGGCAGCTCGAGCAGCAAGAGCATGGGCGACGGTAACACGGAGGGGCAGTTTGACTAGAGTTCCTCCGAGAGCCTAGGTAGGGGGGTTACGAAAGAGTTGGAGAAATAGATTAAAGCCAAGAATGGACCTTTGACAGTTTTTGCATGCGCATGTAAATATGTATACTAGGTAGATAGACAAGGGGGGAAGCATACGGACGGAGTTGGGTACTTACCTTACATGATAAAGTATTTCTTCGCATTTCATACATGCACCTTGTAGCAAACGAAGGCTCAAAAGCAGACTATGTCATGACATTTCGTGATTCTTTCATTTATTCCATATTCTATATAGTCCCATTACTCCAGCGAGTCCTTCGAGGCGTTGTTGACAGGTGCCGGCGGCGCAGGTCCCTCGGCAGTAACGTACGCCTTGGTCATGCCGCCGTCGACAACAAAATCGCTGCCATTGACAAAGCTGGACTCGTCACTGGCCAGAAACACGACGGCATGCGCCTGCTCGACGGCCTCGCCGAAGCGGCCCATGGGAAAGTGCACCTCGCGGCGCTGCCTCTTGGCCTGGTCGTCGCCCAGCCAGTCCTGCAGCAGCGGCGTGTTGAGCGGCGCGGGGCACAGGCTGTTGAAGCGGAAGCCCTCGCGGGCGTGCACCATGGCGAGCTCGCGGGTGAGGGCGAGGACGGCGCCCTTGGAGGCGGTGTAGGCGAGCTGGGGCGTGGCGGCGCCGACGAGGGCGACGACGGAGGCCGTGTTGATGACGGAGCCGCGCGTCTTCTTGTTGCGGCGCAGGGCGAGGACGGCGTGCTTGCAGCCGAACCAGACGCCCTTGACGTTGATGTTGTGGGTGAGGTCCCAGATGTCCTCGGGCGTGTTGACGGCGTCGTCGTCGCGGGCGTGCATGATGCCGGCGTTGTTGAAGATGACGTCGAGGCCGCCCCAGGCGTCGAGGGACTCGATCATGGCCTGGACGTCAGCCTCCTTGGAGACGTCGCATTTCTGTTTCTGGTGTGAGCATCATCTCATAGCTTGTAATCTCCTTGAATCTGTAGATGGAGGGCACATGGATCAACGTACTCTGGTCTCCAGGCGAGGGGCATTGGGCACGAGCTGCTTGACCTTGGCCAGGGCCTTTTCGAGGGCAGGCTCGGAGATGTCGGCAAGGAGGACACTGGCGCCTTCTTTGGCGAAGAGAATTGCCGTCTCAAGACCAATGCCGCTGTATATGCTGTTAGTATCTGGGGTGGTTTATAGATAGAGAATCGGAGTGGTGCTCGACTCACCCCGCAGCACCGGTGATGATGGCGTTTTTGCCGGCCAGACGTCCAACCATGGTGGTGATGATGGATGATGACAATGTATTACGGTAGCACAGAGGGTTGGACTAGAGAATGAGAGCAAGAAAGAGTGATGAGTTAGCGAAAGAGCTGTGATGAGGCCGAGGTTGGGTTTTATGCTTGGGCAACGGTCGAGTGATGCAAGGGACTGGATGGACTGGATGGAGGGGCAGCAGATGGAATTCCGTAATCTGTACTCCATGGCATGGTGGGGTTCAATCTTGGGGACACACGAGGTAGCGGGTACTTGAACATTGTTCTCTGCCTGCCATCAAAGTGTGTTTATCAGTTGACCGAGTCAAGTCACGGTTACCCGCTCGACTCAGGGGCCCCGGACGCAGACCATCACGAGGGAACGCCCTCTGTCAACCCAAGGCTCGTAGCGTTACCCGAGAATTACCTAAAGCATTCAAATAGACAACGATAGCTGGCGGGAGACCAGGTACGAGTACTCGGCGACAGATGGGGCTCTCGGACAGCGGCTCGGATTGGACGAGAGAGTGACAGTCTGTTCCATCCACGACCAAGTTGGAGGGGACCCTAGATTTGGGTGTTCCGATAGCGGTGGCCGAGGTATGAAGCACTGCATGTTCGTACGGGAAGAGGAGAGACAGAACGTCAAGTCGTACAATGACATCAACAGACATCATTGTATGTTGTGAAGAGCAAGTAGACGCTACAACACCCCTGAGAATTTTATTCTAACCCATTGATCCCGTCTCATCTACTGCAACTGATAACATGAACTCGTGATCCTCCATCCATCCATCCATCCACAATCATCAGCCTCCTGCTTCTCCAACTGATAACGATAGGCGGTCCTGCCCCTCTTCAACTCCCGCGCCAGCGATTGGCCCCCCTGGTCCGTCTCCCAGCCCATCAGCCGCCCCCCCCCGCATAATCAATCAGGTCCAGCGTGTCATCCATTAAAAGTCGCGAGTCTCCCATGCAACGATCATCCATTACGTGCGTCTCAGACTGCGACGGTATACCTATCTATCACCTTGAGAAGACAAGGCTCTCAGCTGCTCCGGATACTGTTCATCTTCGTTGTGATAACTCTTCTCTCTTCTTGGCCAGCAGTTTTTCGTCTGCCTCTCGCCTCTTGTCCGAATGCGGGGTGTCTGTCTGTCTCGTTGCAATTCCATCATCAGTCCCATCCTGCTTTTCCTTGATCACAACAGCCTCGGCATGACTCGTTAGAATCTCCAGCTTCCACCCTCGTGCCTCTCTTCCTTTCCAACCTCAACTTACAGCCAACCTCTCACCTACACATTAAGACAGCATCTTTGGCGAAATAGAAACAACAACAGCTTATCACCAACCAGCATGTCCAAACAAGACATCACCCCAGCCTCCCTCGAGGCCCTCCTCGAGCACGACACAAAGGTCAAGCTCGCCGGCCTCGACGTCGACGGCATCCTCCGCGGCAAGCTCGTCTCCAAGAAGAAGTTCCTCTCCATCGCCTCCGCCGGCTTCGGCTTCTGCTCCGTCATCTTCGGCTGGGACATGCACGACAAGACGTACATGCGCGAGCTCAAAATCTCAAACGCCGCCAACGGCTACCGCGACCTGCTGGCCATCCCCGACCTCGCCAGCTTCCGACGCATCCCCTGGGAGGACAACGTGCCCTTCTTCCTCATTACCTTCCACGATCCGGACACGAAGCTGCCCGTCTGCGCCTGTCCGCGCGGCCTGTTGAGGACGCAGCTCGATCGTCTGCGCGCCAAGGGCTACGGCGCCATGGCTGGTGGTGAGACAACACGACCTTCTTCCTCCATTCTTTGTTTATAGAGATACTCTGAGAGGTCGAAATGCTAAGACCATCACCACAACTCCTCCAGCCGAATACGAATTCTACACCTTTCAGACCCCCGACAACTCGTCGTCCCCCGCCGGCTTCCTCCAGAACAACCCGCCGCACCAGCTGCCATCCCTGACCGAGGGCATGTTCGGCTACTCCCTCACGAGACCCGTCCACAACAAGGAATACTTTTACGAAATCTTCGACACCTGCTCCGCCTTCTCCTGCGACATCGAGGGCTGGCACACCGAGTCCGGCCCGGGCGTCTTCGAGGCCGCCCTCGAGTTTGGCGAGGTCGCCGAGATGGCCGACCGCGCCAGCCTCTTCAAGTACGTCGTCAAGAGCGTCGGCGCAAAGCATCGCATCACGCCGTGCTTCATGGCCAAGCCCAGGCAGGGACTGCCCGGGAATAGCGGCCACATGCACGTCTCCATCGTCGACGAGAGCGGCAAGAACCTGCTGGCCAGAGACACGGTGGATGAGAACGCCCCCTGGAAGGACGTTGCCGGCCTCTCAGACCTGGGGCGCCATTTCCTCGCCGGCGTCCTCGAGGGCCTCCCCGACATCATGCCCCTTCTCGCGCCCACCATCAACTCGTACAAGCGCCTCGTCGAGAACTTCTGGGCCCCCGTCACCGTCTCCTGGGGCCTCGAGCACCGCGCCGCCTCAATTCGCATCATCGCGCCACCCACGTCCAAGGCCTCGGCCACGCGCTTTGAAATCCGCGTCCCCGGTGCCGACTCCAACCCGCACTATGTGCTCGCCGCCGTCCTAGGCTGCGGCTGGCGCGGCGTCGAGAAGAAGCTCGAGATCCCGTGCCCGCCGCTGGCCATGGGCGAGGACGTCGGCGGCGCCTCGGACCAGGGGGCGCGGCTGGCCAGGAACCTCAGGGAGGCCACGGAGCGCTTCATGGCCAAGGGCAGCATCGCGAGGGAGGTGCTGGGCGATGACTTTGTCGACCATTTCGGGGGCACTCGAGAGAATGAGATTCGGCTGTTTGACGAAGCCGTAACAGACTGGTATGTCCAAAGAAGAAGAAGCGCTCAATTGTTCTTGTTCGAAAATCATATCTAACTGCTTGTGAATCCAGGGAAATGAAGCGGTATATCGAGGCCGTGTAAGAAAGAACGGGGGTATGGCGCACAAGATACATGACAGTTATGGCGAAGGCGCTCATGAAGACGAAATACCAAAGAGCCGTAGATACCAGCGACATGGGAACTGCTCCGTCTAGACCTTTTATTCCTTCCTTTCCTTTTCTTCCTTTCTCCTTCTCTTCTTGTGTTAATGGGTATCTGTAGTTGGATAGGTCGGTAGCAGTGTGCTGGCGATCTATTGTTTATGCATGTTTTTGGCTTTCCTTGGCAAACATTGTTGACGAAATGGACAATCGGGGGGTATATATGAATATCGTCGAACGATTGCTTCCCTTGATAGGGTTACTGAGAGTCCTCCGTCATCGTCCCGTTCCCTTTGCCCACGGGCCTCCGCGCCGATATAAACGTTCTGTATGATTGAAGCGTCAGTCGGCACACGGGCAAATCTCAACACCATTCATCAAGCGCGATTGGACATCTTATGGCGGCACATACGCTTTGATGCAGCTCCTCAGGAGCGGGTCTTCGTACTCCTGCATCACCCTCGCCAGCAACTCGCGCGTCCTGGCCTCCTCCCAGCCAGCGAGCCCAAACATCCTCAGCGTCCAGTGATTGCAGCCTTGAGCGTCAGGGACATCCCATTGTCAGCATCAAATCAACGCAGTTTCGGCATCAAAAGGACCAGAACAAAACTCACCCGATTCCAGCATCTTGTGCAGAATCTCGCCCTTCTTCTTCGTCAACGGATCCCTCGCCCAGTTCCGCACCGGCAGCCAGTCCGACCGCTCCCGCACGTTCTCGGCGCCCAGCTCAAACAGCCAGGGCCGCACCTTGGGCGTCGGGTCAAAGTCGATGCCCAGCGAGGCCGCAATCTCGGCAAACACGGCGCCGTACTCCGTCGTCGCCGCGCCCACCGCCGCACGGGGCTTCTGGGTCGCCGAGGCGGCATCGGCATCCGGGTCCGGGTCCTGGTCCGTGTCCGACGAATCGGCCAGCGGGTCCGGATCGACGCCGTAAAAGAGCGGCGTGACCTCGGCGAACTCGAGCTGGCCGCCGGGCTTGAGGTGCTCAAACGCCTGGACGATGAGGCGCCTCCAGTCGCGGATGCCGCCGCCCACCAGGTTCCGCAGGTGGATGAAGTCGTACAGCCGCGGCGGCCAGTCGTCGGCGGCGTCGGCAATCTCAAACGTCAGGTTGGGCGGCACCTCCTTGGGCAGGTTGGCGCCGCTGAGCTCGATGCCCAGGACGTCAACGAGCGGGTGGCTCAGCGCCATCTCCATGGCCCAGTGGCCGCCGCCGCAGCCGACGTCGAGGACGTGGAAGCGCGGCCCGCCGTCGGCCGCCAGCCGGTCCAGCGGCAGCTTGGAAAAGGTCAGGCCGCCCAGGCACAGCGTGAAGAGCTCGTGCTGGTGGGCCTGGCGCGCGTTCTCGCACGCGTCGTTGGGCGTCACCATGCGGCCCGAGCCGTGGTAGACGTGGCCGTACTCGCGGATCGGCGGCAGGGCGTCTTCCGAGGCGGACGAGTAGTTGGAGTTGGAGTCGCTCGCAGTGGCGTCTGCGTCGTCTTCGTCACCGTCTTCTTCTTCTGCCTCGTCTTCTTCTGCTTCTTCGTCTTCTGCTTCGTCTTCTGCTGTGTCTTCCGCTTCGTCCTCTGCTTCCTCTTCTAGTTCGTCTCCGCCTCCTACCCCTGACTGCGTTCTCTCATCATTTCCATGGCCGTTGGCGACAGATTCACGACCATTCATTCCTTCTTCATCCTCTGTATGAAAATTGCCCTCTCGAAGAGCAGCTTCTCCCGCAGGCGACGTACTCTGCACCGCCATATTGAAGCGATATCGCCAGCAATTGCTCTTCTCTCTCCCTCAACAAATCTCGAAGCCCAATTTCCCACTCTCAGGAAGAGCACACTTACACAGCCAATACCAGGAACCGTATATCTTCCAACCCTCAGGAAAAACAGAAACCGCCTGCTGCTTCTTCTCAATTTCTAAAGCGCGGCACGAGTGTCTTGTCTGTCAGTCTGGAGTCGTATCGGTGTGGAGTCGCGGGAAGGCAGTTCACGTTCCCGCCCTAATTTAGACAAAACCTGGAGCCGCAACCCGCGTAACGGCTCGATTCATTTGCCGTTGGACAAGTTTTCCCCTGGAGCTAGACGTTCTGGGAGCAGTACTAGAAAATCAATGACAAGAGGATAGTAGATGAATAGGGATAAAGATACGCCCGCCCACGTGGCACAACGGATAGTTATTGCAACTTTCCAGCTTTGTCAGGTGATGTGATGGATGTGATGTCTGTGTGACCCGTTGGGAGCAATATAATACCTCTATTGTTCCTCTTGCAGAGATGAGATCCGCTGGTCTCAACCCTGTCTCTTTTCCCTTCTCTTTTCCCTCCTTCACACGATGAACTACTCGTAATTTGGGGCATAAAGTGAAAGCGCCTGGCACTAATCTTCACCCTGGGCCTCGGTAGCGTGCAGGACAGGGCTAAGAATAGAATGTGACGAGCTTCAAGCCTGGATCCTTTTGACTACTATCACTAGCAGCCGCGAGATTGACGTAGGATTCAGTTGGCAAGGCTAGCAGGGAAAGACCATAGCGAAACAGGGCCGAAATGGGCCAATAGCCGGGAGTGCCAAGGAGGCTATCGCGCGGGAGTGCCTTGAGGCGAGATTTGGGAGTCGGGGAAGCGGAGGAGGATGACGGAGGAGGATGACGAGAGTGGAGAGGAGAGGATGCTGTGGATGGTGTTGACGGCATTGACAGAAAGATACCGTGGCAGGAATGGTTAGGGATATTGTTGGATGTAAAGCAAGGACGGCAAGATATAGAGGGACACAAACAACAGAGAACGGAGAAGCACAGATATTAAGTGCTGGAATAGGGTAGATGAAGGAGAGCAAGTAATATGAAACGGATGGAGACACTGACAAGTGCCCCTTCCATCGAGTCCGACCTCAATGACACTGTATATGTAGACGCTCTAACTTGAGCTCACAATCCTGCCAACAGGGGTCACATAACAATGGCCATCTTTGTAAGATGTAATCGTTCTTCAAGTTCTCATGATCATCGGCGTCCTTCTTCCGTTCTAGACCAGTTCTTTCTTCGCTCCGCCTTCTCCTTATTTCTCCTTATCTACACGGTATCTACTCTCCTTGAAATCCATCATCAACCCATCCCTTACCTCAGGTGTCAACAGAAGCAAAGACGACTCCATCTCGCTGCATCGTCACGCTGATCCGACTGCAATCCTTCCCGCCGCGCCCCATAAAACCTGCCACAACGTCTGCCGCACCTCAGACAATCCGTCAAAGTGTCAGAAAAACAAGACGCTACTCTGACAGATTGTACCATTGCCGCTCATCGTGCATGCTCAAGACAAGGCCAGAGCCGAACGCACACTTACTACATATGTAATCTTCGTCTACATTAACGTTGCCGGAACACACCTCTGATCAACGCACAGCGAGTTACGGCATTCCCTTCCGCCAAGAGTGTAGTCCGTGCTGTCAAACTGTCAAAGCGGTCCGATGCGGGCCAAGAGACACTACAGATACCGTCTATCACATCTCGAACCCAAAACGACTTGGAGAGATGCATCAACCAAACCAACAACACAATGACATGCGCCGCCGCGAGAGGAGTAAAAGCTCAATCAGACCACCAGGCGGGCTTTGACTCGTAAACGTCCCCTCTCTTCTCGGCTCCAACTCCATCCGATTGATCCAATTCGCACACCCATCACGACATCAGTTGCGTCGCAACAGCATGTCAGACGCACATTGCAGCCGCAGTCAGTCAACTCAGGGGCCGTGGATTGCGCCCACTCCAGACTGTACATTCCATGTATACGCAATCCCAGAATCCCTGTCGTCAACTCTCGAATGTGACGCTGGACGCTTCCTTCACATTCGTCACGCTTCGTCTTTGCCGACGGTGGGATCAACCACCCGCCACATGCAATCCGACATCTGAAATCCGGCAACATGCAACCCACAGCTTCGTCTGCATTCCCTGAATAGCACATCGCTCACCCTCACATTATCACAGCACCGGAAAGAGAGGCGATTGGAGGCACAAGCAATCTGGCCGCCTATTAGAAACAACAATTGTTGCAGTAAATTATCCCCGCCTGCCTTGACCTCCCAAAACGCCAAATGCTATGACGTATCGCAATAGAACAAAAGAATCTTAAGCCTCCGTCATTGTCGCCCGCTGCAGTTTGCACCGCCTAAAGATATCCGTACCTGAAAGAAGGAAATGAAGAAGAAAGTAGGAAAGGATAGGAGGGTGGGAAAGACAAAATGAGGAAGGGAGGAAATCAGATGAAGCCCGGGCCAAAGCGATGTACCGGTAGACTGTCCACCACACTTCCAGCACTCCGTCTTTCGTCCCTTGACTTTCCTTGTCTGTCCTGGGTACAATGTGTCAAGCTATTCGAGACACACATTGTCGAGGAACCATCGCCCGCAAAAGCCGCAGCCAACGATGCGGGGTTAGGGACAACGGCATCGCCCAAACATAATGCAATTAGGCATGTTGACCCTCCCATGGCAACACGAGGCCTCTACCTGTGAGGCCGACAAGCATTGAAAGCCCTTTGAATCACTCCGGCTCCGTGGCTATATCATTCTTCCCTTGTCTCGCTTGGCTGAAGTTTGCTGGTTGCTGATTGAATGTGCCAGCTCCAGAGCTGGCGAGGTCGATCTAAATCATCATATTATAGTCATGTATCATAGTCATATCTTGGTGGATGTAGACACCGAGAGCCTTGATTAGGTAGAATCTTGGCTGCCGGGCTCAAGAGTTGCTTCTCCTGTTTTTGGGGCGGCCACCACGCACGTCCTGCTCCTCATCGGGAACGTATTCTTCGGGGTGGAAATCGGGATTGCCATAGTGTGCTCTGTTCCACACACTGTTCTTGAAAGTGGTGCTCGTCGTCGTTTGGTACGGGGGCTCTCGGGTGCTGATGCGTTTGGACTCCTCGTAGTCGAGCTGCACGGGGCTGAAGCGTATGCGATATCCCGGGGACGTCGGCTGTGGCACCGGGGCCAGCGGGGGGAGGTGGCCGCTGCTGCTGCTACTTCTTGTAACAGTCGGCATGGTTGGGCTGGGCGTCATCGAGGTGCTCGAGTTGATTGGGCTGGCCGACACGACGGGAGGGGGAGGGAGCGAGGCGGGTGGTGACTGCTGTTGTTGCTGCTGCTGCGGTGGCACCTGAGACGGCAGAGCCTCGGTATACTGTGGCATCCAGGTGCCGGTCTGCTGCGATGGCACAAAGGGGCCGCCAACAGGGCTGGCCGCGGCGGGAGGCGACGTCAAGGGGCCCAAGTCGCCCATTGCGCCGAGCGCGTTCATGCCGAAACCCGGCAGCATGGAGAGGACGTCCATGCCGCCACCTCCAAAGCCTGGCGGGTTGCTGTGGATAGCAATGCTACTGGTGAAGTTGACGCGGTTCACCTGCAGATCAACAGGGCCAGACGGAGCGCCGACGGACACGGGGAGGACGGGTGGCGCGGGAGCCTGGACAGGCGGCGCTCGGTAGAGGATGTCGTAGTGGTCGGGTCGGTAGAGCAGATAGAGCGTGGGCCCGAGGACGGCCGGGTCCTGCTGGTTCGCCTCTTCCGGGAAGCGGTAGCGGTTAACTTGGCTTCCCGGGCTGCGGTCGAGATATGCAATCTCCAGGACGAAGTCGATGGGCTTGAGCAGGAGGTTGGCCAGGCCGACGATGCCCAGATGCTCAATCTCGCGGTTGACAATGTCGATGGCCTGGGAGCAGTACGAGGCAATGCCTCCAAAATCGGCAGCAAAGTCGTCGTAGATGGCTGCATTCGCCTTGAGGTAGGTGGCGGCCAGGATGCGGAAGTAGTAGATGATGTTGGCTTCGACGCTGCTGTCATTGAACCGCTGCAGCAGGATGACGCGAGCCAGACCGGGGTTTGCGACGTTGACGGCAATTTCGCGCAGCAGGTTGTGGGCCTCTTCGGCGAAGTCTTCGTGGTATTCGTAGCCGCCGATGTTGGAGATCATGTGCCCGAGGCTCATGAGACGGGCAACCTCGCCCTCGATCTGGGCCTGATCGCCGAGGTCGATGAGCTTCTCGAAGTAGGCAAAGGCGATGGCTGCAGCACAAGGCATCTGCCGTTAGCTTTCGGACATTGTGTCGTGAATAGCCGCAGCGGAGACTTACCGCGCCATCCACAATTTCCGTCGCCTTTGATCTGGCGATAGTGCGAGTATGTCTGGGGGAGAGCCTGCGGCGGGGAAGAAGATGGTCAGCATCCGATAATGCGCATCTTCCGCACCGCTTCGTGTATATCTCGCCCTTCTCCTAGTCCACCATTTCCCGGCTCTGTTCTTTACTCATTGTGCCCTCATCGCCCATTCAACCATTCATATGCAAGCGGATCGGAGAGGGGGGAACGAACAATAGTCTTCTCGACATAGACGGGATCGGCTTTGGCGTATTCCTGGGTAATGGCATCGCTCGGGATCTTTTCGCCGACAAATGGGCCCTGTTGAATGAAAGCGATAATTGTCAGCACGGGAGTTTGCTCTATTGCGCACGTCTGTCTGGAGATTGCGGGGAGAGAGGAGAGAGAAGCGCCTGTCGTTGCGAGCACAAGAGCACAGGAAGGAATAATCACTCTATTGTGAAAGCGCGGACAAGACGGCCAAGATGCCAGGCTCCATGAATTCTGGCCAGCATCTGATAAAATCGCAAAAGCTTACCTCGAGCCCCGGCTGGAATCGCTCAGCCGCAGCCTGCTGGGCGGCCATGTCGTGCAGAGCCGAGTCCTGGTCCTCCATCTTGATGATGGGGCTTCCGGTTCGATCGAGGCGACGGCGGTGTTGCAGGACCGAGTGCGAGGGCGGGGGGCTGTAGGGAATGAGCTCAATATCAGGTAAAGGTGCCGCCGCTGAGCCAACTCCGTCTCCAGCTTGTCCAGCGAATCCAGCTCCAGCTCCAGAACCGCCTCCAGAGCCAAGCCCAGCAGCTCCAGCTCCGGGTCCAGCTCCAGCAGCTCCTGCTGAATATCCTCCACCGGTGGGGAACAAGAAGTCGAGGCCGTGGGCGGCGCCTATGCCATACGAAAAGGGAGCAAAGGACGAAGCAGAGTAAGGCGTGGGTTGAGGCTGGAACATTGCCTCTGCAACGGGCAGCCAGACGACCCTGCTAGATATCGAGAGTCAAGGGAAAAAAGAGGAAGAGAGGAGAGAACGGGCGGGCGAAAGAAATGGCGAGGCCAGGAACTTGAATCCTCTGGGAAGCTTGCACTCGGCTGGTTTAGTCGCGGCGCGCCGGCACAGTGGATAGCGACAGCTGTAGCGGGATTTCGGCAGCCCTGGAGCGGCTGAGGGAGACGGGATTCAGCGGGTGATGAGCGCTGGGCTGGTTAGGTAGTAGGATGCAGAGCAGTCGAGACGTCCAAGACGGAAGAAGATCAACGAGAGAGAAAGACAGGAAGAAGAGAAGGGGATCGGGACTGGATGGAGAAGCTGCGAGAGAAAAAGGGTTCGACACCACCACCAAGCTTCTTTCTCTCTCTCTCTCCTTGTTTCTGCCTGCTCTCCAGTCTCTGATCTCTCCAGTGGGATTACTAGTATGTCTCTTCCCTCTCCCCCAGTCAGTTAGCGGCGGTAGCAGCGGTTATTAGTGGTGATGAGGGTGCAGCGACACTTGGTCAAGTGCAAGCCGGGGCAGGGGACCCAGCATGTAGGTACCGTACGGTACTTTGCACGTATTTGAGGTCTCCGTCCAAGTATTGAGTTGGAAGATGTGCGTGCACGTACGTGTTCAGGTGCAGAGCCCCAGTCTAGACAAGAGAGCCCCGAGGACCGCACTTGCAAAGAGAAGAAGCGTTCTGGGCGTCTCCGGGCCTGTACAAACCTGCACAAGCTGATGGATGTGATGCGAGGTGTCGGATGCTTGTATGGAAGTATTCGAGTGCTTGCAATGCGTGGGACCGGGAATCGAGTGGTGCGCTGGCGGGTGGTGGACCGCCAGTGAAGGGCGGTGGTTGGGGGCCCCAGCTGCTTAGCGCTCAGGCTCGGGCTGGCACGGCTACAGGCTGCCTCGGGGCGGGTTCAGCAGGTTCCAGGCCGGCAGATTAGCGAGAGTGAGTGACGGCTGGGTCCAGGTCGCGTTTGGCAGGGGAGCGGGCGGGATTGACGGCGATTTGACGGGGTTGATCGTGGTGGTGGTGGATTGATGAGGTGAGGAAGATGAGGATGAAGAGAAATGGAATTGGATAAGAAGTGAAGGAAAGTAGTGGCGATACGATAAGATAAAGAGATGGACGATATGGAAGGTAGAATGATGTTTGAGAAGGAAGGAGGGAAGGAGACGAGGAAAGGGTTGGAAGAAGAAGGAGAAAAGGCAAGAAAGAGACGCTCGATACAGAGCGGGGAAAGAGCTCAATTGAACTCCTCAACTACTACCTCATGAAGATTAACCAGAAGAGGACGCCTTTTCGCTCCTTTGTCAAGTCCTGAATTCATCTGCTTCTACCTTACCTATAACCTGTCCCTTTCAAAGCCCAAGCCCTGCCTCCGACGTTTGATGATGCTTCAGTTTCAGATGCAATTGGCTTGACATGTGCTATCCATCCTGGTCGGAGTATCTCGAGATGCCACATGAGCGATGCTCACTCAGACCGTGATAACCAACGGCCGTTAATGTCAAGCTCGAATCGGCGACTTGGCGATTCGCACGCGCTTTGACACCGGCAGGCCCAAGGCTAGCGGAGGACGGAATATCATTTCACATCGATCACTTCCAGCAGATGCACAAGGCCAGAGGATCAGCGGTTCCTGGCTTACAAGCAAGCAAAGCTTGCCGTGGGATTTTCAGCAGACGGGTTGCGACGTGGAAGCGCAATACCCCTGGCCTTTGAACAGCAGCTGGAAAGTGTCTACACATTCATGTAGTACTACGGCCACGATGAACATGGAAATACATGCAGTTTACAGGATCACAGCTATACCAAGTACTGCACAGTCCCTTGTCTGATATCCACGGCCGTGAAGACCGTTTCATGACAGCATGCAGAGAGGGTAGGAGTAAATGTGGGTACACGCCATCATGCATGTGTGGCCAGGTCGACGGACGGCATCAGAGGTAATGGCAAACAAGTGCTGGTACCACATGTATCAACCGTTGCAAAACACAGGCACAGCAAAGCTGGTCGAGAGACGCGGCCCGGGCTCATTGGTGCGCGTCAGGGCTGCAGGAACAGGAAAATCACCAGCAGACCAGGCTTGACTCGTGGAGCATCACGGCGCAGAGCAAGCCTTACTCGGCTGCCGGGGTTGCCTTGCTCAGGGCGATCTGGTCCGGGCGTGGACAAGGTGAAGAGGGCTTCAGGGGAGACGGCTGCCAAAAGGACGGTGAGAAAGCGGCATGGCGGGCCAAGGCCCTGCGCGCCTGTGCCGGGCGAGCAATGACAATTGCACAACAACTTGTATTAGTTGTTGATCTAGCCCTGGATCATCCTGGTCTGGTTCAGTTTTGGTTACATTGTGAAGGAATTGAAAAGCCCCAGGGCCCAACAGAGGGCTTGTTTGCAGCCTGCAGCTATGCCTCTATCATGGCCATCCAGGACGTCCAGGTGGCATATCGCTTCAATGGCTGGGAAAGGCAGTGAGGCAAGAGAGAGTGGGTAGGACGATCCAGCTGCTGTAGTGATCCGTATCCCGTACCCGTGTCCAGCCCTCCCAGCAAACACAGTCAAAGGACACGATGAAGAAACCCGGGCCAATGCCCTGCCAGGGCTGCGGGCCCTGCTGTTCCGCTCGGGTTCGACTCCGTAGTGCCGCGGCAGCCATGCAGGGCTTGGCCCAGGCCAAGATGCAGACTCTGTCTGTGTGACGAGGCTGCGACGTTGGGCCTGGGCCTTGGCTTTCACTGCAGGGACATGGTCTGTTTACCAGAGCAGCTGTCCGCAACACCGGGGAGCGCGGACATGTAAGTGGAGTGAGCTGGCAGAAGGGCAACTTGGTGTCACGCAGGGACAAAGGCACGTACCTGAGGTTGCGTTATGATTCCAATAATCAGGAAGGAACAAGTAGATTTTATTACTTGAATTCTCGAAGCATAAACAGTCCGTCGATTTGCTCCAGGTCTCCAACTACTGGGGCTGTTGGATGATGTTGGGGGCCATTTGTCATTGCCCCAGAGTGTGGGAAATGCGCAAACAGGGCCGAAGAGCGAATGCAACCAAAGGCACGGCTGGCTGCAGCTACTAATCGAAACCGGGGCGACAGGATTGATGACAATCGAAAGTATGGGTGGATTGATAGAAACTGAGACGATACATACATAATACCTGGTGAGCAGAGCCGGCATCGTCGTCTTTCGGAAGGGCTACATGCGGTAATGCCGGTCACAGCTAGGATCTGCATATCCTGGGAGGATGTGATTGATCCACGGGATAGGGTTCCATCATGTTCCAACCCGGTGTGCGATTCCTGCTTTACATCTCTAGTGATGCTGGAATAGTTCAGTTTGGTGATGCAGAGAGCTCGGTGTACTTGACGCCTTGCAGTCGATGGAGGTTGGTGAAGGCGCTGATGCAGGCTTGGATACTACCTAGGTAGGTAGGTAGTATTCAGCAATCCAACTTCCACAAGCTTTCATCAATAGTGACAGCATCAGTCTCGTTCTTGGCAGAAATGAAGCTGCAATGATCTTGTCCTCATGCCTGAACTGCTGCTGCACAGACTCTCAGCATAACCCTGCTTCCCTGCCCTCCCGCGCTCGTACCGAGCCGTGCGGCCCCGGCCTAGCCGGCAAAGGAGGATCTCGTCCGGTACTTGGAATTACAACATGGGCACAGTTCAGCTTGTAGGTATCTAGTCCCCTAACTTGAGGATTGCCAGGGTCGGAGTTGGACTCGCTGGGTGCTTTTATCATGTACGAAGTGCATGTGAAAGCTTACAGAGAGAGGCCTCTCTTTTGCCTGGATTTGGGCACAATGATGCTTATACTGGCAACAGCTGACCCGAGCATTATGACTGTGGCCCGGCACAGGCAGGCCCGTCCATTCACAGCACTGACTACATGCGTTCTGGCAGCTGCAGTATCTCTGACCTCTGTTGCATGCAAATGCTCATTCCAAGTCGAGCTCCGGTCAAAGGTGCCTGCAGTAGCCGCCTACAGGCATTGGGGACCATTTATGCTTCTGTCCGGTTGACTCCATGTCCTCTGTCCAAAACACTTCTTCATCTCTCTCCCCCCAACCATCCGTTACCATTAACCGGGATCTCATCACTCGACATTCACCGACCAACTGCATGATACTTGCATATGGGCCAGCACCTTTAAATAAAGTTCGCCGAACAACGCTGTTCCACCGCTCTGCATCTAGTAGGTCCGCCGCTTGCGCCGGTTCAATGCTGAGAATCTTGTTGTTGGTACTCTCCTCGATTCCATCACATCACCGAACAGCCTCTCCATTGAGTCGATTCCCTGGCTGGTACCCGCTTCAATGCACCTTGACGCCCGCTTGCCCCGGCAAAGTGATGTGCTCAGCGCTTCCAAGGCACTCCCCGGTCAGCGCCCTGAGAATCAGTTGAATACCACTGGGGTCGCGGACGGTGCATCTGTGCAGGGGCTTGTACTCTGTATCTTCTTGGTGCTGAGCCCTGGAATGGCGCAGGATTTCCTTTGCCTCTGACCACCAGCGCGGTTGAAGTATGTACATGTACATCAACTTGCCGGATGGAAGTCATCATCATGGACTGCGTCGTCACGTACCCGAATGCTTGGGCCAATTGGGGTTCGAGCAGCTCCCGCTGTCGACATCTGTTTGCTTTCTTCTGGTTTCACTGACCTGGTTGAAGATGTCACACGTCTCTACGGAAGATGACGGATCCCTTCTCGGCCACTAAAATAGAGGAGCGGGTGGCGTCGGCAGTGGTCCATGGCTTCATCGTACCTCTAGGTAGTTTTAGGCTATGTTGTATGACTGTAGCCCTTCTTATCTGTATTGGTTATGATACAAGAATGACACTTTCCAGTGTCACAAGAGACTTTGAGAACACGCATAATCAAGGGAAGGAAAGCATGTTTGCAATTGATAGATTCTGCACTCCAATATGCATCTAATGTTAGCCTCTCCTCCGCATGGCCAAGCAGTGGATGCTTGCAGATGGGATGGCTCTGACCCTTGGCCATTTTGTCCCTCATATTAAACACCAAACAGAGTCATCAGCGCGCAGCCTGCCGATTGGCCGTCTCTGTGGCCCGTCTGAGACATGTTTTTTGAGCCATCGTCAGCCGGTTGCTGGTCTGCTGGCCTCCAGTCTGCAGCGGTACGGAGTAAGCACACTACTGCTGCGTGTGAGGACATGTGGCTCCTTGCAGTCACCACCATCCGTGACACTGGCCGATGGGAACGGATGACGAGCTCCGGAACCGTGCATATAATGTACATCTGCAAGCTACTAGATATCTACGGCAAGTATGTCAGTGCTACGGGATGACGGGGGACTCGCAGACGGAGCAGAGTCTGTGGTGTCTCTCCGGGCAGCATATGGCGTGTAAGTGGACGAATCTGACTGCTCACGTGTACAGATTTCTCAACCAACTGAACCAGCACTAGTACTAGAGGGGCAAATGATTCAAAGTCTGTTGTGCCTGCGGTTGACCGTCATATGAGGCGGTTTGTTACATCGAGCGCTCAAAGCTTGCTGTAAGACTGCATGTAGCCCGATATCCCCCGTGCATCAAGTGTGATGTCGCTTCAACACCATGCACACTCACTCCAGCCTTCATCGGTGACGCCCCGCCAATACTTGCCGTTTCCCATGCCTAGGAGATACCTTTTCCGGACTCTCTATCTGTGATGTTTTTCCGGCGGGCCATGGCCGTACAGGGGACCTCGGTTCCGATGCCACGGTCAAAGCTCTCTGCCTTGGACCACTCGTGGCACTGATTATAGAAGTATTCGTAGTGTTATCCTCGACCAAGAGCATAAGGCAATATTCCCTTCTACTTTGCATCAGGATCTACTACTAGCCCCGCTTGGCCAGCATGTCAGAATCAGCCAGCCCTTTTCCATGTCCGTGATCATGCTTGGCGCAGAGAGAAGTTGCCTCCGAGGACCGCCCCGAGCCCGTCAACAAAGCTTTCGAGGTAGAATAGCAGAGGAGGCCGAAGTCCTCGACATCCCGCGTACCTTGCTCAATGTATCATGCATCCGCTTACACCATCTGCAATACCAGCCAATCTCTCATCAGGCTCTGCAACACCAGCTATGTAATGTTTAGGTATGTAAGGGATAACAGTACTCCCATGATCAATATTACACGAAGCACTCTTCTGCCTACTTACCAATATCCAATGCCTGTGACACTTTTCTTCAGCTCCTGCACATACCCAGTCGCGATGCCACCACCATCCCTGCACCCATTGCAAGGCAAACAAACGGATCCCGCGGTGATAAAAACATTGTTCCCCACCACCTGTGACATGTCCGGGTGCATCTGCGTGTGTGATCCCCCGAGTGAGCCGTTGAATGCATTGCCGGCGCTACAGATGGTGGAGTTTGTTGCTTTGTGAGAGTACCATGAGAGCCCGTAGACCTTTTTCACGGGTCTTGTGTTGCCCGCATGAGGGCATGCCACAGAAGCGTATCCAGGTCTGTACACCCCGTAGTAGTAGTGCATGACTCTCTGCTCTCTACGAAGTAAGACAAGCCAGCGTGCCGTTCGCTGCATCTCCATCCGAAGTTGTCTGTTATCTGACGGCCCTCTTCTGCAAAGTGCGTGCAGAGCCCATCAAGACAGCAGTTCCACTCACCCAACGGCCTGCAGGTGCGTCATATGATAAATGGCATCTCCGAAAGGGCTTTTCTTGATCCTCCACGCTCATCAAGATCCACGAGGCAAGCGTCTGTCCTCGCGGTACATACGCCTCGGGCTGTCCTGTTCCAATCACCGCGCCAAGCGGCTGCTGCTGGCGCGCACATGCCGGTCCATACATACGCAGTGCGACTACAACCACCACCGTTCAGACAAGACGCACAGCGCATACAGGAGCTGAATGACAAGGGACTCTTTCGATGCCATTCGATCGCGGTTAGTTGTTCCGTCGGTTTGCTTCTGTAAGTCGTATGTGCTGCGAGTATCTCCGCCCATCTCCAACAACCCCCCATTGGCGTCCTCTCCTCTCCCCTCCCACCAGATACCGTCGCCGCGGTGCGTATTGCGTATTCAGTACATACTCATGCATGTCAGTCTAAATAACGCACAACCCAAACAAAGCATCAGACAATCAAGGGACAGCCGGTCCATAATGACACACTGCAGCAAAAACGCCCCAACTTTGTTCTTTCCCACTCTCCTGAGCTTCTGGGTTAGACCTTGTTTTTTGCTTGCGCAGGAGTTTCAACCGCTGTCAACGTCCCTTCGTACAAGGCCATCGCCTCCGACTCCAGTATGTAGAAGGCTGATGCCTTTGTCCCATGTCACGCAGGGCAGGGTCTCAGTTTGCGTCGATTTGGCTTGCCTGTGCTACTGCTGCCGCTGCATTGTACGAGTAACATTGCCGTTACACCGTTCGAAGCATGATTCCGCTAGGGATAAGGTAGGTAGGTGTTGCTGATGCATGTTTGCCTCGTACAGGTTTACTTGCAGACAGGCCATGGAACCCCTGCCCAACATGGAGGCAGATCCGATCCGGGAAGTTGAAGCTCATTCCGCGCCTCCCCTTCAGCCCCCAATTGCCGTGTATTTGTGATGCAGAATGGCGCACTCGAGACATGCAGCTGAGGGCCACGTATGATTGTTGTACTTTGACCTACGGCGGCAGTTGTTCCAAGTCAAAGTCTCAGTTGGGTAAAAGAAGAGCAGCGAATCAGCAACAGCAAAGACGGGCCATTCTAGAAGACGAAAATAGCGTCAAGCCGTCAGGTGGTCTTCCCCCCCAAGACTACGGATAAGGTCAGATATATCGCAACCTGCCAGGCTAAAACATCCTCTCAGGCTAGTTTGTATGTAAATGAAGCAGATCTCAATGACCGCCCTCTTTCATCATCCATGTAACGATCAAAAGCCGTTCTCTGCGGCCAATCGTTTCGACTCCGCTGATGGTTCGCACAGCATGCCTTGCGCGCAGCAAATGCTTGTGCTGCAATCCATTGTCGTGTTTCTCTATCATTGTTCTCTGATAAGACTTGTGCTCTGTGCATGGTCAGTAATATTAACGACTCTTCAGCACAAGGCGTCTTGTAGAGTGGTACAAGGTGAGACACGGACTTGGGTTCCTGTCTATGTAGGGCGAAGGAGTCCCGGCTTGGAGGGCATCCAATTCGCTGCCTTTGCAGTCATACAGAGACACCTGCCTGAGTCGTAAAGTGTTGGTAAAGTACAGACTAATAATAGCACACGTCGTCGAGCCACAATGCCGAGACGAGAAATATGCCTCAGGTGGCAGGTTTATTTTGGAGGGGGACGGACGTGTGAGCGAAGGGGGCTGTGAAGCGACTTGAATACGTTTACTATCTTATGGTGTTGCTGGCTCATAGGCAAGATGGAGGTATATGATGGACTTGAAGGCGCAGGACAGGCTCGATATAAAAGCTGAGCTTGTTGTCCCCTAACAATTCGGCTCTTGTATACACGTTCATATCAAACGGTTGGTGTTCTTGGAGTCATAGATACTTTATCATAAGAGCCAAATAATGCATCTATCATTACCATAGTATAATGAATTCCACATGCACATCATCAGTGTGGTAACACAGCATCACGTCCACCTCGTGCCAGGTCCGATCTCTTTGTCCTACCCTACATTTCACCCTTTTTTCTTCAAACCTGCCGTGGCCCCGTCCTCCGAGGCATGTATCACGCGACAACACCACCATGTATGATTCAGAACACGCAAACACTCTCAACCGCTCCGCACGTACATACAACCCTTGTAATGTCCTTCTATGCCTCTCACACCCATCACCTAAGGGATCGAGGGCAACCTAAGGCAAGGCAGCGCACAACACTGCAAATAACCGTCTCACATCATCTCACCAAATCCCCTCCATATAGAACCCATCGGACTCCTTTCTCCGCAAGCCCAGCTCAAGTTGTCCAATGATCCGTCAGATGGCCATGCGTAATGGACCGTCACAAGCAACACGCAGCCACACTCCCTAACCTCGAGCCAACTGCAGCAATCGCGTGAGCACAAGAATGTTCCGCGGGCTGTTTCCCCCTAATTAATGAAAACGATTGTTGAACGACTTTCCAGCTGTGCGGTGTTGCCATCCTTGTTGTTGTCTTTCCTTTCCTTGCTACGCCACCCCAGCTTGGGTTAGAGATTCTTCCCCCTTATACTATCAGATACCGAACTCGACTTACTACCAAGTCTATCCAGAAGAGATTATTCCCGCTATAGCATATGTCCATCAAACAATACCTATGGCCCATATCCGTAGATGCAGAGACATGCCTCAAACCACTCACATGCCCATCCGCGCCCCTCGAAGCTCTGGATGTTAGAATAGGTACACAGGCAGCAATATCACTCCGTCCAGAACAACGGCCGCCATACCTGCGTGTAACTGTCTGTACGCAATCAAGACCCCCCTTCCCAAGGCCCGGATAAGCGTCATCCCACCATCCCAATCTGCTGCCTCTCCAATACAGCGTGAGAGCAATATCCCTCGCCTAGCCCCCAAGGCACGCACAAGTATGTACCTACCGGGCACGCATTACCACCAGGCCTGTAGGTATGACATCTTACCTGACAAGCCTGCCACAGACAAACCTAGTGTGAGGGTTCGGCAGGACCTCCGGGGCCTATTACCCGATATATTGGATTCTCTCATTTTTTTTTGTCTGAGTGATTCGTCGGGATAGTTATCGTAGCCTTAACAAAATACCCTTCGCCCAAATGACCCCTGGCCCATGCTGTATCTGAAAGGAAAACCGGCAAAACAGATTGGAAATGCGCATGCAATCACAGAGACGTTGTCAATACAGACTTCCCCTTGCCGCCCCTGAAATGCTGGCGTCCCTGCCGTGACCCAGCCTTAGCGAGCGCGGTCAGGGCCTGAACGTCCAGGTCCGGCACTCCATCCTCAAACGACGAGTGCTCGTTCCTGTAGCCCTCACCGTCCCTGAAGACGGCCGAAAAGAGCTCGTTGATCGACGACGTAAGGCTTTCCAGCGCTTTGATCCGGCCGATGTCGGCATCCGATGTGATTTCCAGGATGCCCGCCTGCTGATCGACCGATCCCTTGATCTTGCCGTCGATGATGAGGAAGCTGAGAATGTCCTGCACCTCGGGCTCTGATATCCGGAGCTGGCTGGCGATCCACGACAGCTTCATCCTTGTGTACGGCGCAATAAGCTTGAGCACGCCCTTTGTCCGCATGTTGCGCGTCACCTCGTCAATGTTCTCGGCGATGAAGGGATCTGCCAGCATGTCGCTGTTGTTGCGCAGCGCCTTTTCGTATGCGTGCACGTCGTTGCGCTGGTAGGCATCGACGAGCTCGGTCATGGCAGAGATGCGAGGATCTGTCTTATAGGGCTTCGTCTCCTGCGAGTCGAACGGGTTGATGTTGGACTTGGTCAGCATCGTCGTGAGCAGCAGATACTTGAGGACCTGGATGCGCTGCAGCGAGCCGGCCTCGTCGTAGTTGCGGAACGACTCGAAAAAGTCGCTCTGGGCCTCCTTCCAGTTCTCCTCGCTCATGTGCATCTTGCCGCCGCACTCGCGGATGATGCCCATGATGCGCGGATGCGGCACCGCCGACTTGACTTTGAGCGCCCGGTTGTAGAGAGTCTTGAGCTGCTTGTTGTTCCTAGTCTCAGCCAGCATCTGAATCTCGAGTGCGTAAATCTCGAGTGCGTACGTTCCCTTGCCGGGGTCGTCGGTACCGTCCTCGCGCTGACAGGCCCGATGCAGCTCCCTGAGCTTCTTGGAGACGGCCGCGTACTCCTTGCGGTCCAGCAGCAGCTTGGCCAGCTTGATGTTCGTCTTGAGCCAAAGCCGCTCGTTATTCGTGCTTTGGAAGCTCTGGAGGGTCAGCGAGTAGAACTTCTCCATGCTGTGGACGGCCGCTGATTCGTCGGCGCCCTTTTCGATGTAGTCGAGCATGTTGTTGATGGACTTTTCCGAGTAGTTTCTCGTCACGGCCGACTTGACGTATGTGAGGAGCTCGGCGTAGTGATCCGCGGCCTGCCATTGTCAGTACCTTGCCCTTGTGAACGAGATAGCACGGGCTTGAATGCCAGCGCCTCGATCCCCGACACTTACGTCGTCATACTTGCCCAGCTTAAACTCCAGCTTGATCGCCTGCTTCAAGCCCTTGAATCCCCATTCCCCCTTCTCCGGCTCCAGCGGCGGTATCCCCAGGAACTCGGCAATAGCCTCCTCGGGGTCGCTCAGCTTCAGCTGCTTCGCATTGTAGTACTTGTTCTCGATGTCGACGTCACCCGCCTCCTCTTCGTCGTCTTCTTCGTACTCAAAGTCGTATCTGCAGCGAAAATGCGTCAGCTCGCGATGCTCAGGCAGCAGCAGCAGCTACCAAATCAGATCCCAGAGGCAGCACCAACTGTTCTTCGTCTGACTCCTGCATAAAGTCCTCGTCGTCGGACATCTTGGCGGAGCTCTGTGGTGCTGTGAGAGATGCGGTGCGTAGATTGGAGATGCAGATGGCCGAATGGAAGGCGCTGAAGAGATGGGCTGTTGATTGATTCGGCGGGTGATGTTTGATGTTCGTTGTTTGTTCGCAGTGCTGCATCTCGAGCTGGTGGAGCTCTTTGGCGTTGAGGTGACAGACAGCTCGCGGGGCTTATCGATAAGGCAAGGCGGCGCTAGTAACTACCTAGGTACTTGGGTATGACGAGGGAGGGAGGACAGTTGCGTGTTGCATCTGATTCAACATATCAACCTGTATTATTCTCGATGAAAAGCATACACTAGAATCTGAAGCTCATTATTAAACACAGGTCTATCACATTGTTATAGTCACAATGAAGTCTTCAGATATCCCAACCAACGCCTCGATGCTATCCCAATCTCGTATTACATCATCAAACCCCGTCTCCTTGTTGGCGTCCTGCGCTCTATCCCAATTCTTCTCTCTTCTTCGTACCTATGCTTCAGGTTTCTTAATGTCTATAATCTGGAGCTCTGAGGGCCATCACGTGGCATTCGGACAGAATAAATGGCCACCATCACCGTAAGCCCAAGGGCCGTCGTGGCAATATACGGCAATCCCATCCACATTCCACCAAGCTCCATGCCACGGCTCAGAAGCCAGCCCATGACAGGCGACCCAATGAAGCCCATGAGCGTCTCCATCGTGGACATGGTCGTATTGAGAGTGGCAATGGTATGAGGCTCCACGATTGCGTTGAGCAACGCTCGGCAGAGAGTGGTGACGCCCCACCCCAGGTAAGTGATGACCATGGAGCAGATGAACAGCCACGGCACGTCGGCCAGGGCGGTGAGGATGCTGCCGACGATGAAGACGACGATCGAGGCGCGAGCCAGGAATATATCTCGGCTGATGGGGCCATAGCCAAATCTCTTGGTCAGTATGGCGGATGCTACCGGCAACACCACCAGCAAGGTAAAGACAGCCGTTAGGCTGCCGACTGTGTTGACATATGTTGCCTGTTTGGCCGAGTCAGTATTCGTATCTTGAGGGAGTTGGACATAAGGCTCTCGTACCGTCGACCACTCCCAGTTGAAGCGGCGCGTCATGTACTGCAGAATGTCGAGTACAAAGGCCAGCCGGATGAGATAAAACGGCCCGTACGCCAGCAGCAGCAGTACAACTGTCTTTGAGGTGAAGATGAAGCGCCAAACGTGGGACACATCATCCTTGGTGGAGAGCCACGCACGGCGCGCCAGCTCCCTCACGCCAGGCGTCTTCCTCAGCCCCTCATCACATTCGCTATTAGTGGAGGAAGAAGGGATGCCGTGGTGACCGAGGCGCTTCCTGTCGGCTTCCTGGCGAAGCTTCAACGTCTCCGGAATGAGAGCCGACGAAAGCATACCCACGGCCAGCACACCGCAGCCAACCCACGTGGCAAGCCAGGGGTCGATGCTGAGGAGCCATCCAGCGAGCGGGTTGATGGCGACGGAGATGAGGAGGTTCATGGCATATATGCGGTAAAAGACACTGGTCCTCTCAGCGACAGGGACGACGTCGGCAACGATGGTCCACAGCATGGCAACGACCATCTGACCACCGCCACCGATGAGGTAGAAGACGTTTCCGTAGAGAATGCTCCATATGGAGAACGTATCGGGGAAGAGCACTGCTCAAGTGATTAGCGACTGAACCTGAAGAATAGGGGCGCGCCACAGTCCTTACAAACTACCATTGTCCAAGCTTGCTGGAGGGAGGCCCCAAAGAGGGCGAGGAAGATGACGAGGCGGCGGCCATACTTGTCGGCGACGACACCATAGGAAATTTGGACGAAAATGGCTGTTTGTAACAAGGTCAGCATCGCATTATCTTGTAAAGCAAGCAACCATGTCCAGTCCACTTACGAAACATCATCTCAAGCGACATGGACCAGGACCGCACCATGGCCAGCCTCTTCTGCACGTCCGTCTCCTTGCAACGGTTGTCGTGGCCGCCCGGCACAGATAAAGCGTGGTCCGGGTGATAGTGCCGACATATGATGTCCTCCATGATCTGCTCCATGGCGGGCGTGAGGATGTACTGGCTGGCCTCGATGATGAAGAGGAACAACACGCACATTCCCAGCACGAAGCGGCGGAACGACTTGGGAGGCGTGACAACGTCAGCTGGCGAATATGAGTTTTGGAGCAGCGCCGTGGTCTCGTCGACTTCGCAGTCGTCGTCTCCGCCAGTCCTGAGGCCATGCTGTTGATGATTGGCCTCGATGTCGACGCCCATACCGGAGGGATCGGTGTCCATGGCCTCGCTGCTGGCGTACCGTGTCATGTCTGGCTATGGCTCCTCACCTCATGCCTGGGTAGCGCCTTGCCTCGGTGATGTTGATGATGGCGAAGGGGCACGATGATATAAGCTTGAAGGAGTGTCATCCAAGGCCATCATCCATCTCGAGGGTGACGACACCGTATGCGGCACCAGGGCGCCTGCATGCGAAACAACAACTAAGCAGCCGCGAATATAAGCCCAAACCGAAACTTGAATGCCGAAGAAGCTCTCAGATAAGGTTCGGAGACGCGAACGAATAGCCCCAGGAACTTTTGATGGTGGGTACAGTATCCGGAGACGCGCAAGCATCCAGCTAACGATTGTCGCCAAGTCCGCTCTTCCTGTCCATTGTATCGGATTACAGCGCGATGGTGATGGCTTCACTGGGGGGTATGGGTGGTTTCTTTCATCATAGCAGGCTGTGTTTGACCTGGGGGATAGAGACTGCTCCCTGTATCCCCATGGAATGGGAGAGGGCATACAGACATTGTTCTCATGGCTGAGGTGACTGCCTTGCTGACGTCCATGATGATGAGAGCCCATCTGATGGTGATTGATACGCCTTTGTTGCAATCACCAGTTGGTCTTCACTTCGCTCGCCGTCTAGTCAACCTCAATTCCAAGTTGGTGACGGCCCATCACCGTAATCGTCATATTGGCTGAGGTACCCGTGCTGACGAGGTTTGCTTGACGCTACGGACAGACTTTCAAATGATTGACCTGTAGGATTTGAACACGAATGAGATTGGATGCCGTCATGGCGTTTCGGAGTGTTCTAGTGGAAAAGCCCTTGGCTGCCGAGATGAGCAAATACCGAGGACGTTGACGAACAACGCCGCTTTGAGGCATTGGATGAGATCTGAGGTTGAATTGGCAATGCCACCAGCCGTTTGTTCGGCCCTCCGCAATCCTTCCAGCGGCTCTAGCGGTTCCTGACAGGCCTCCTCAAGTGCCCGTAACCTGACTCGGGCGCCACTCAATCCGTAAGCAGTAGACCCGAGACCCGAGACCCGACCCCACCATCGGCTTCAACTCCCTCCACCGGTACTTCGAGCTGACTGGCGTCACTTCTGCCCTCTTCACCAACAGCCTCTTTCACGTGCTTTTCCGTCTCGCCATGTCGTTTACCGACGCAAAAGTGCTCTCAATAGCACCGCTCGTACGTCCTTCCATACTACACTCATCCATTATCTTCCTGGAAAAGGAAAGGACGTCCCGTTGCTGATTCACGTGAGTCCGCAGTCCAACGACGACTCGCGATGGGTGTCTCTGAATAGGTACGGTACCGATGCAAGCAACCCACCTTACGAACCCCTTTCTTCGCCTGCCCGACCTGTGACTTCGTACTCACTCTTCAACCTCTCAGCATCACGTACAAGGACCCCAAGGGCATCGAGCGAACCTGGGAATCCGCCGAACGACGCACGCGCCCCTCGACCGCAGACGTTGATGGCGTCGGCATCGTTGCCATTCTCGACAAGCCCACGGGCAAGGAGATCATCCTGCAGAAGCAGTACCGGCCGCCGGTAGACAAGGTCGTCATCGAAGTCCCCGCCGGGCTCATCGACGAGGGCGAGACCCCCGAGCAGGCTGCCGTCCGCGAGCTCAAGGAGGAGACAGGCTACGTCGGTGTGGTGTCGGAGACAACCCCCATCATGTACAACGATCCGGGCTTCTGCAGCACCAATCTGCGTATGGTACACGTCACGATTGATATGGATTTGCCAGAGAACCAGGAGTTGAAGCCAGAGCTGGAGGAGAACGAGTTCATCGAAGTCTTCACCGTGCCGTTGGCGAACCTGTGGGAGGAATGCAACAGATTGGAGGCGGAGGGGTATGCGATTGACGCGCGCGTTGGCACCTTTGCCGAGGGCATCCTGCTGGCCCAGAGACTGAAGCTATAATGACCATGGAAACGGATACTAGACGGTTTGCTTATTAGACGGATAGAAGGTTTTTAAACAGGGTAAGGCAAGGAGGTCCCAGACGCTCGAGCTACAGTTTCTTCTCCTGGCGTAGACCCTGCCACAGCGCCAGCGCGGCGAGGCACTTTGCATCTCGAGCGCCCTCCTTCCACAGATCTTGCATGGGAACCACCTTGAGCGTGATCTTCTCGCCGTGGGAGCGCTCGCCCGTCAACCGGCCTTCCCACTCGGCCAGCTGGCTGCGGGGGATGCGCTGCTCGTAGCTGTATATGGTCAGGTGCTCGTCGCATCCGCCCGCGCTCGGATACGTGGCTGCCGCCAGGTTCTCGCCCTGTCCAGCTGCCGCCGTTTCCCGCTGCTGCTGCTGCGCAGCTGCATCCGCTGCCAGCTCGCTGAGGCACGTCAGTTCGTCCTCGTGGATCGTGATGCCGAGCTCCTCCTCAATCTCCTTCGCAGCCACGCCCTTGAAGTTGCCCGACCCGTCCACCATGCCCGCGGGCAGCTCGACGAAGCTCAGGCTGCCCACGGGGATGCGCGGCTGCACCGTCAAGGCCACGTAGCGCTCGTCTGAGTCCGGGGCGGCGTCGTCCGGCACGAGCATGACGAGCATGGCGACGCTGGGCCCGCGCAGGAGGGCTGCTGCGGGGAGCGTCTCGCCTGCTTCATTCGACACGGTCGCCGTGAGCTTGACGAATCCAAGGCGGCCTCCTCCGAAAAGGTCATAGGACTGGACGGTTACGTTGCGCAGGGCGTATGGGTCAGGGTGGAATGGGTGAGACTTGTCTGCCTGTAGTGCGAGAGACTTGGTGAGGGTGTCAAGCCAGTTCTGCGCGCGTAATCATTTAGAAAATGGTGTCCTTGTAGTTCATATGGGAGGTATGAATTAAGGCCCGTCAACTCACGGTGAAAGGCTTAAAGGAATTGAGCTGGTCTTCTGAGAGGCCGTCTGGCAGCTGAACGGGGATGTTGTGAGCAGTGGTAAAAGAGGCCATGGTGCGGTGCTGGAGGCGACAAGACACGGATGGGGCGAGTCTGCATGTGCTCAATGCTTGTCGGAGAAACATGTGCGGAAGTTGAGGAGATTTGGTCGTGAGTTGAAGCGGTGATATTTGATCCTGAGCTGTTAATGCTGTGAGGAGGAAGATGCACATATTTAGGCAGCTCACTGATGCTAACAAATCCCTGTGCTTGGCTATGACGTCAACGCTCAAGGTCATGATATCTCACCAGCCTCGGCCGCTGAGTTGTGGCATTCAATTCAAAGCGGCATCGTCTCATCTGGGTAGGTATTATCATAATGTAGGTTCCGATTCTTCTCATTCTTTCCGATTCTAGTTTCAGATCTTTCGATTTGCTTGTCCTTCTGAGATACTGAAATCATACAAATGACGCGACGTGCCGACACTCAAAAATCACACTCATTACACTCGTCACTCAAAGCACTTGTGCACGCTTCAGCATGAGCATGTTGACCAAAAGAGAAAAACGGAGAAGACACGCAGCCCGAAGAGAAAGCATCACACTGCCCAATACACGTCAATCTGGACAGACTCAACCCTGTTGCACCATCCCGGGAAGCGAGCCTTGCCCCAGACCGTAATCACGTCACCCACCTGCAGCTCCCTCACAAACTTTCCATTGCCCGTGGCGCGCCCTCTGCCCTGTTCCTCGAGAGCCTTTCCCGCCTCAGACTCAGGATCGATGTCGTCGAGGTAGGACCATGTGATGGTGTGGTCTTGCCACTTCTTGAGGGCCGTCTGGTTCCTCTGAATCTCCCACTCGGGAGAGTGCAGCAGCTGATGAGTGTAGTTATAGCCAACGGGGTCAGAGGAGGTCTGGCGGATGGGAGGTTGCACAGGTCGCAGCGAGTTGACCGAGGGTACGGATCCATCAGCTAGTAACCAATAATTGTCAGCCCTCATTCAAATCGTAGATGCCCCTCCGATGGCGGAGGCTGTGGAAAGTGCTCACTCGCGCCATCAGCATCAAACCTCTCAAGCCCAACGTCAAACCAGGTCCACGACTTGGAGTAAGGCTCCTTGGCGTCCTCTGGATTGCTCACGTATCCCTGATCTTGACTCCTGATCTTGAAGACGACCTTTCGCGCGGGGTGGGCGAGGCGTGGCACGGGATACTTGGCTGACTTGGCAAAGAAACTGGCGTCAAGAGCCTTGCCCAGTGGCCGAGGCGTGGGAAGGGTGGTGGTATATGGCTGGTCGTTTGCATTCTGACGAACTCCTGCGTCCACGAGTCCGAGGGGATACGACCGAAGCTGTGACTCCCGGTTAGCAACAGCAAACGGGAAGACTGGGAGATGCACAAGCGCAGGAAACTGTATGAGGTAAGGCAGATCAAAGGAACGGAGAATACTTGCCAGGAACCTGTTTTCCCTCTCCTCGTTGCCGCCAAGGATGCCGATGCGTTCGTCTAGCCGCGTCGTTGAGTGAGCCCAGTACTCGGCCATGTCCAACACGGCATCAACGAGGTCCGGAGGCAGCTGCTTGGCCCGGATGAGCATTGCCTTGACCAAGGCGATGTCGACAAGGCTGGGCTCATATGGGCTGTCGCTGGATGCACTCGAGTCGCGCCGGGTCGGACTGTCTCTGATTACCTCGTTGAGATTGAGGGCCCTGAGGGCGCTCCAAATGATGCCTGGAACATTGGCAGCCATGGCGGGTTGATGTGCGTATGTCAGGATGTTTCTCTTTGGGAGTTGCTGATGGATAGACGAAGGGTCAGACAAGATGGCGGTGATGCCTCGATGTGAGCAGAGTGTGTTGATGATGCCACCTCCAGAAGTGATGCCTGCATGCTATGAGTTATGATTGCAGCTTGGTTCCTGCCTTCGTTGCCTTTCTTGGGTGAACAAAGGCGACGCATCATCATTCATCCATTTTGGCGAATAGGAAGCTGGGCCCGAGGCATGACGTCAGCGGCAACCAAGCAAACATCTTGCTGCGAAGACCACCAACACGAGACGTAAGTACCTTGAACACACAACAATCGGGCCAGCCGAGCGCCAGAGTCAATTAAAAATATCCAGCTCATCAAGTTTTGCCAACTTATTTTGTTTATCTGGTCATTTTCTTCATAGCCTGACGACTGCTCTACCGGGAGAGTCTCTGAATTATCCCAGGCGGTCAAGACAAGTATCCAGGCAGCCGAGGCACATGTTACTGGAGTAGCATCAACATCGCCAAATGCCCTCTGATGCTTCTCAAGCCTTTTGGGATGCTCATTCATTAACTTTGATCTGGGTACTGAGTTTCGCTCTTTTGTCAAGGCACTTCCGATTCGTTGGTTTCGACGGACCATTGAAGAGGTTTGAGTCCCAGCAAAAAAAGGGAGCCTAGCAGCACCACCAACTCTTCCTGTTCCCAGAGTTTTCCCAATCTGTTATCGCGGCGTAGGGTAGTGTGATAACATGGCTTGCCCTTGTACCATACCTTGCTGGAGGACGTGGGCGATGAATTTGTACCAGATATCCGCACCAGATATCCATTAGGTACCCAGAAGAGTCCGGGTTGAGTCAACAAGGATATTCCATTCTCTAGTTGTCTGGCTCACTGTTCCCAGCTGGGATGTCCCTCTGACATCCTATCTATACAAGTGAAGAAGGTAATTAAAAGTAACGATAAGATCTTCACGAAGCAAGCGACATACATTGATATCTTATAATAAGCCATAGGCAGTGTGCATTCAAAATAATATATATATCTGTAAAAAAAAGTGTCCATAAAGCCATACATCCCCTCTCTAGCTCAACACCAAAACGCCATCCAAGGGTCTGGAGGCAATAAAAGTCAAAGGACGAAGGAACAAGTCGTTGAAAGATTTCCCTTGACAAAAAAAGAGAAGACTTGCAAGAGAAAAAGGCTTCGTCCTCACGCGCTGCAGGGCCCCCATTATATGTGTATTCCCTCTTTGATCCGAGTTGTATAAAAACCGCCCAAAAAAAGTAGCATGTATAGCAAAGCACTGCCTTCTTTTTTTTCTTCTTCTTCTTCTTGAAACGTCATGACGTCTGTGCTGGATTCCCTTGGTTTCCCGTGTATGTACATGCAGTGGCAGGCAGCATCTAGATCTCTCCGCCGGGGATTCCCTGGTAACCCGTGCGGCTGGCACTAAAGGTCCGGATGGGAGCCGTGCTGGAGGCCCGGTTGGGGGCGGGATGCGACGGGGCAGGAGACCCGGGGCTACCGGGAGTCTCGCCGGCTCCCTGGTTGAGGAACGGGGCGGGCGACGACATGGGCGATTCAATGTTGACGGCGGTCCAGCCCTTGCTGTCGAGGGGGCTGACATTGACCGGGGGCGCATCCGCTGCGAGGACGCCTTCTTTTCTCATACTGCGAGAATCGTAGTCAGTATACGCGTCCGGGTCAACGCCTTCGCGCTTCAGCTTGTCGAGTTCCATACGGTCCATCTTCTCCATTTCGGTGGCCAGGCGGGCTTCGCGGGCGCCCGACTGGCGCTGGCGAATGCAGTACCAGATGCCAGCTCCGATCAGGGCGACGCCAAGAGCCGCAGAAACCGCGTAGACGGCAATGCGGGCTCCGGCCGGCAGGTTGTTCCACTTCTGGCTCGTGGACAGCTTGGGCGCCCGGTGGAGAGCCTCGTAGAAGGTCGAGTTTCCGCTGGTTTGGCCGCGTCAGTACATTCAAGTCTCGCAATACCAAGTTTCTGCGACGTAGACTTACCCAGTGACCTTGATGCTCTCCCAAGAACCGGAGGTATCACCGTAGGCGTACTCGGAACCACCGCCAAAGTCGGTGATGCGGACGCTCTTGACGTACATGGTGAAGGGGCCCTTGCTGTAGTCGGTGTTGCCACCAGCCCACTCGCGCGTGCCCTCCGGCAGAGTCGGGTCACCACCGGCCCAGATACCGAGCGAGAGCCTCATGGGAGTCTGGGGGTAGTTTCGCGTCTTGTTGGCAGCCTCAGGGGTCAGGTTGCGCACGTGCTCGCCGTCGATGTACCAGTCGATGCCCTCCTTGGTCCAGACGGTGGTGTAGTTGAGGTAGTCGGCCTGGTTGTCTTTCGTGGTGTAGACGCCGGCGTTGTGGTAGTCCTGGAGACCCTTGCCGAAGTAGTTGGTGGAGGCGGCAGTGTTGTTGACGCCCAGGAACTCCCAGTCGACCTCGTCCAGATCGTCACTCAGCCACATGGCAGAGCTGATGATGCCGACGCCGGGAGCGCACTTGAGATGCAGCTCAACGCGGCCGAAGAAGAAGTAGAAGAGGGTGCGGATGGTGGGCGAGTCGCCCTGCTTGTTGATGGTGAAGGCGGCGCCGGTCTCGGCATCGTACGACACAGACCCAGCAGTGGTCTCCCACAGCTCGTATGACGGCGTGGTGTTGAAGTTGAAGGTGTAGTCGGTGCCGAAGCCGGGGTCCGTGGGACAGTCGGTCGAGTTGAGCGGGTTACAGGTCGTTGAGACCTGGGCCGAGACAAGCCCCAGCAAGGGGGCGGCCGCCAGGAGACCGCGCAAGTATCGCATTTTTGAGGCGTGTGCAGGTTGAGCTTTGCAAGAGGATGAATGGGTATTATAGGACAAGAAAAAGAACCGCTGAACACACAACAGGCGTGGGTATCAAAGGCTGAAATGGCAAGGCTTGTCGATGCGCGAATGTCAGATACGTTGATGCATCAACAGCGTATCGTGCGTTGTTGTTAGGTATGAGTGAGTGTGATGAGCTTCCTCTGGCCCTGCAGAGAAGAGAAGCTGGCTGTTCTTGCCGAAGTGAGTGTTTGGAGGGGACCAGATAATGATTGTCAATGGATCCCTTTCGAGGCAGCGGATGAAGCAACTGTCACCGGAGAGAGTGAGCGGCGTGGATGCGACAGTCCGTAGGTCAGAGAGAGAGGACGAGACGAGGTTCTCACAGCGAGCGCAGAGACGGGAGGCCCCTGAACGCGATGTCGAAGGTCTCTTTTGTTGCAGGTATTTTCTATTTATTTCAAGGAAGGACAGAGGTGAGCAGATAAGGATAGGATCGCGACGAGGGAAAAGTAGGAAGAAGGAAAAAGGACGGAAAGGAAGAGAAGCAGAAGCAGAGAAGAGAGATTGCAGATTGGAGATTGCAGATTAGGGGCTCCAGGTTCGAGGTGCCCTGGCTGGCTTGATGCAGGCAAGCCCCGAGGGGGGGTCCGCCGAGGCCTGTGTAAGGGGTACGAGGCCTTGCAGGGCCGGGGGGCCAGCGCTGCAGGTACCGGCTACTTTGGCGGGTCCCCCTGGGGGTGTTCTTGGGGCGAGGGGGGGCTTCTGCTCTTCACCTGCAGAACGGAAGCGTCTTGGAGGACTGCAAGTGCTGGGGGGGCAAGCTGGTGGTAATTTCCAGCGCCTGATACCGCCCAGAAGAGGCGGGCACTCAAGCAGACGGGGAGGCAACAGACCCCGGGGGTTCGCAGAGGCCCTGGAGGAGGTCCAGATCAATTCTGTTGATGGCCAACAGCTGGAATCGTTCCATTCCAAAGTCGTTGAACCGTCTGCACTCATCATCGCCGCCACACGAACGGACGCACATGGAACAGCTAATGCAGGTCGGCAAGCACCAGTGACACGCCTTGGCCGCGATGCAGACGGCAGGGGCCGATTCAGCGATGGATGTTCTGGATCGGGGGCTAGTAGTAGTGGTGGTGTTGAGGGTAGTAGCACTAGGAGCATTTGGCTGACGAGCTCCATCTTCATGCCGATGGAGGCGTGATGCCCGTGATGGCGGAAAAGGAACAAAGAGAACGTTGAACAGACTTGATAAGGTAGAGTCCGACAAACAAGAAACAAACCCGCGCCAGGCACCGATCCGGCACAGCGCGCCGAGCCCGCTAGGCCCAAGCCGGCATGGGGCGCTGGGGCTTATTTCCCCTGAAAGATGGAGCCGTGCAGCGCATGAAGTCGATGGCCCGCCGCTCGTATCCGGTACCTGCGCCCAGCCGCTGACAGTATGGGGCGCGCAGGTAGCCGCTACGGCGGGAATATCCATCGCCACAGGACACGGACAAGCACGCGCAGCCACTCGAGCGCCTTTTGCCTCGTCAACTCGTCCATTCACGCTCGTGTCTCTCGCTCTGTGCCAGGGATCAGTCAATCTTAATTGCTCTGCCGGCTCCAATCGGACGCCGCGCAGGTATCGAGTACCTACCTACCTCACATGCTCGCATGCACGCGCGAGCCACGGGAGATCCAGCGGCTTGAAACAGTCACGACGACTCTGCGCTCCAGGGCAGGGAGTTGCCAGCGCTCTTGGGCACCTCCTGGCGCCTCTTGGAAGCTCCTGGGGCCTCTTGGCCGCCCACCTGGTTCGCCGAATGGGAGCAGCAAGGCATGGATGCGACTTGCTCCTCTGCCTTGTCGATGCCGGGTTATCCATTTGCAATCAAACCAGCATTGGCACTGCGCCTCCGCAAAAAGGCCAAAGACAGAAGCTGTCAACGGTTGGATCGGCAGCTACCACGACCAGAGTTGCTCTTCTCGTCGTAGTAGCTTCGCGAAGCTGGAGTCATTCGCGTATGTACAAGTACATTATACAAACATGACTGTAGATTCCATGGCCCCTGGACAGAGACGCTCCCATTTATAGGCACTCTGATGGAGTCGTCGGAGGCTTGTTCGAGTTCAAAGTCCGCAGAGAGGTGCTTTGCACAGTAGCCGATGATCCGAATCGGCAAATGAGCAACAAGAAGACTGTTATCAATACACACACGAACAGGAGACAGAGCAGAGACACTAGAATCAAGGGAATAGAGAAGAAAGAAAGAAGAACCGTGGCAGGATGTGGGAGATATTTTTCTCATTCACAGGCGCCCCATGTTGTAGGTAGTGCAAGCGACGAGCCCGAAGTAGCGGACGAACACTTTTGGTTGTCGAGATTGCGCTGCGGAAAATGTCGGCAATTCGCCGGCTAAACGCTGCCACAGCTTGGCGTCATCAAACTTTGCCCAGATCCCGAGATTCCAATATCGCCATCGCCAATTAACGACAACCCGAAGAAACGAGACGACAGTAACGGTTCGGCCGCTCGCCCGCATCGCGCAGACCCCGTTGCCCACCATGTCCATGTTCCGGGCGAAGAAGCTCGACCTGGGCTGCTTCGTCAAGGCCCGCACCATTCGTGACCACACCAAGCGCAAGGTCTTTGAGGAGCACGAGACGGAGAGGTAGCCGATTTCATTCGACTTTATATGCTTCTTCAATGCGAAGGGATCCGAGCTGATTGTTTCCCTTTGCTATCTTTAGACAAGCCCTCCGATACGTGATTCGCAACACGACCCTGCCGCCCCGAGTGCGAGCCACTGCCCAGCTGCAGCTCTCGCAGATGCATTGCTACACCCGACCGACGCAGATTCGCAACCGCTGCATCATGGGAGGCCAGGGGCGCGGTGTGTTGAGAGCGTTCAAGATGACCAGAGTGCGTCTTCTCTCGATTTTCCCCATCCTAGCCTGGCTCGATCATATAAGCTGACATAGCGGTTTCCTTGTCTGGCAGTTCAACTTCCGAATGGAGGCCCTTGCAGGAAATCTTCCCGGCGTCAAGAGGGCGAGCTGGTAGAATGCGGTACCTTTTTACGACTCAAACCATGATTATGCAACCCAACTGTATATAAATATGTATATGTACGATATGATTGACTCTTTTGCGGTTTCTTGGTAGACAAGTGTTTTGAAAAAAGAGAAGAAGAAGGATTACATGACAGACTTCCTTAATGTCTCCGTCAGTGCGGAGTTTTCAGTTATCCGGGTCTCACGGAGAAGATCTAAAGGCTTCATTTGCACAGAACCGATGCTGTTCATCCCTGAAAAGACGGATAAATTACTTGCCCACCATGTGCCAAGGTAGTAGCTTGTAGGGGAGCATCACAAGCTGACTGAATGGTTATTCCGTACGGTATATCGCTGTTGGAAAGGCCCGCTGCTGCACTTGACTCGACCTTGATACCGAGGTCTCTACCCTGGATTTCTTAACAGTATCGATGGCGTCCAGACAAAGCCCACAATGACAACGCTGATGTTCATTTGGCCTGGCTTATAGCTGGAGAGAGCGTCATCTGCAGTTCTTCCAGAAGGATCACCAATCTTTTTTCCACGAGCAATGCGGAGGTGCCTCTGCTAAAGGTGCACCACATTCTGATACGGAACGAAGAGCATCAAGGGTCAATTCGTGCCGGCCTAAGAACGAGCAATGCTTACCTAATCAATAGAGGCTGAAATGTGGCGCTCCTTACCTCGCCGCCAAGCAGTATCGCTTCCTCTGTTACGTTGATCCTCCATCTTTCGACTTCCGTTCTTCACCTCTGCCAAGTCGAAAAACCCTCCCCTGAACATACCGCGATCTCACGACTTGTGTTTGTTTTAAGTCTATTTTTGTCGAGGTTATAGTGGGCTTTTGACGAGTCGCGATCATGGGTGGTGGCGATCTCAACTTGAAAAAGTCATTCCATCCCGGTCTGCGGCGGAACCAGCAGGCCGTCTACGATGAAGAGCAAAAGGCCCTCGCCGAGCGCAAGCGCACCCAGCAGCGCATCAACGAGATCAAGGAGGAGCGCGCAAAGGAAGAGATCCAGCGACAGCTGGAAGCGGCCGGAGGCACCAAACGGGTCGATCGCGTCGACTGGATGTACCAGGGCCCTACCGATGGCCAGGCCGGCACCACGGAAGAAACAGAGGCTTACCTGCTGGGCAAGCGGAGGATCGACAACCTGATCAAGGGCAACGAGCACAAGAAACTCGAAAAGGCCGCTGGGCAGGACAGTTTCATCGCGCTGCAGAATGCCAACAGCGCGCGGGATACGGCGGCCAAGATTCGCGAGGATCCTCTGCTGGCCATCAAGCGCCAGGAACAGGCCGCGTACGAGGCCATGATGAACGACCCCATCCGACGTCGCCAGCTGCTCTCGTCCATGGGCATCGACGACGGCAAGAAGAAGGACAAACATAGCGACGGGCACTCGCGGAGGCATCGCAGACATAGGAGCAAAGATCGCGACGATGATCGCCACTCACGGCGCCACCGCTCTTCTTCCAGGTCTCGCAGCCCCCGCAGACGGCATCACCGACATCACCGAGACGACTCCGACTCCGACTCTGGAGCAGGCCGTCGCAGCCACCGAGAACGACGACGCGATCGCTCTCAAGACAGGGAGCACCGCTCAAGTCGCCGAAGAGACGAATCACATGACCACGATGCAAGATCGCACCGACATGATTCCTATCGAGACCGGGACGACCGTCGCCACAGACACAACGACTACAGCGGCAGAGAAGAGCGGCCGCGTAAGCGTTCCCCCCGTCCCCACAGAGAGCGCGACGACGGTGCGGAAGACGAACAGAGGGCGGCTGAACAGGCACGGAAATTGGCTGCCATGCAGTCGGCTGCCTCCGACCTTGACCGCGATCGAGAAGCCCGTCTGGCGGCGTTGGAGGACCGCGAACGTGCCGCGAGAGAGGCCGACGACAAGGCGCGAGAACGAGGGGGGGACCGAGGCTTTGTCAACGGCTTGCATAGGAAGGCGATGAACATGGATAACCGAAGCCGGCGGGGTTATGTAAGGGATCAGGACTAGGGCGGACTCTATACATCGCGATATTGTTCCACGAGCGGATATTGAGGGCTACAGATGGGATCTTTCTAAGCTCTAGAGAGCTTTCGGATTGCATTCATGACTGGGTAGGATCTGGCGTTCTGGGCTTGGGCAATGATAATACCAACATGAGAGGTAAAGTTTCACCTTCCATACCTATTGATGCTTCACCTACGGGTACACGATCGTGACTGAAAGAATGGTGGCTATCTGTGAATTTGCAATGTGATAGCTAGCACCCCGTTTTCTTCCCTCTCGATCAAGGGTACATGTTCCTAAGCACGTCCCCCAACAAGTCTTAAAGAGCGGATATATTTCGTCATGTAAACGAGTGTGACTATCTTGAACCGCAACATCTGGTTTGCTTCCCTGCGTGCCATCGACTACCAATGACGGACAAATCCGGTTAGAGGTTTACACCTCGCTGAAGGTAAACTGCTGGTTCGGGCCACCGTGGTAAGTGTAGACGATGATGGGAGTCGAGTTCTCCTGCTTGCTGCCGGTCACATCGAGGACCTTGTTGGGATGCGCCACGCTGTAGATGCTATATCGCATTGTGAGTGGAGGCCCATCGAGGGGGTGAGGCTAGAAGGGGAACATACTGATAGTGGTCGGCCTTGCTAGCCTTTACAATCTTCCAGCGGGAGACGTTGTTGGCCTCGGGGATGAGCTTGGAGGCGTGGACCGCGGCATCGTCACCGCCTGGAATAAGAGTCAGTTACTGATCAATGCTGGTTCTTTGTCTCTTGACAGGTATATCTGGTATCGGGGATGTAGTTGGGGAGGCAGGGAGATGTACTTGAGGCCGTGATGTAGGTGTTGGTAGCAATGCTCTGGATGCTGTATTCCTCGTGGGTGATCTTGGAGATGCGCCATTGCTGGTTCTTGCCGCCATGGCCCTCGCTGTTGAGGAGGAAATATCATGTCAGCAGGATAGATAGGAGATGTTTGTGAATGGAGACATACTATTCAATGATGCGGCCGGTGGCCTCGGACGAGTCGAGGTCGACGGCCTTGTGGCTGGAGAGCGCGGTGGCGATGTAGTAGGTTCCCTCGCTGAAAGACATCTTGAGATGTTTCGATGCTGGAATTGAGGTGGAAGGTGATGGTCAATGTGAGTGTAATAGTTGTGATGCTGATGAGATTGTGAGTGGGATGTTGGTGTTGAAGTTGGCGGAGCATGAGGTCTCTTTTATAGACGATTGCTTTGCTGGTGTTCATATGCAAGAGTCCTTGATTGCTGCCTTTTACGTTACAGATACTCCCATCTCGTTCCGAATATGACACGTTGTACGCTCCTCGATTCTCGCCCAGACTCCTTGTGTTTTGATGCCATTGGCGATCAGCCCGTCCTGGTATTGAAAGCTCGCAAGGTGGGCCGGTAGTTCAGCTCTCATCCGGCCAGCCACACTGTTCACGGCTGGGATGTGATGCTCAGAGAAAGCGGGGATGTGGCCTGAGATCGCCAACATGGAGACGCTGAAGTTGTGCAGATTAGCAAAGAGATTGCGTTTCTGGGGCGGGCTATTGTCGTGGTTTTCTGATGATGTTTGCTTGGATGGAGGTTGATTGGGCGGAGGCCAAAGCAGTGGCTTTGACATAGCCTCGAGGCGAGAATTCCCAAGGAAGTCTCACGGATGTTATGCCTCCCAAGGCTAATGAAATGCTCTTGCTCTTGGTATGATATTCTATGATTCTTTCAAGCTGCTCTTGAGCCATTGACCGCAGTATGGGCGCACGGTAATCAAGCGTGTGACATATCCTCCGTGCAGCATCGCACGTTCATGTTATAAGCGAAGCCTCCCGGCCAGTTACACATCGTGCCAACGTGTCGTCGCAACATATCCTGCATCCTGCCAACTAGCAAAGCAAATGGTGAATACGCCATCGTCGGCATGGCGTTTCTCATCCCGTGTTGCCCCTCATCAGGAGCCGCGAGTTACACACAAGGGCAAGCCACATATGCAGGGCAGCAACCAATATTGGATGCAAGCCTCGACTGAGCCGCCTCTCTAGTCGCTCTAGCCGTTCCAGTTGGGAGAGGAGAGGTCGCACATACCTCCGCATGTTACTCAGTGAAGGCGGGGACGGCGGTTGCATACTTTTGTGTCGTGTAAAGTGGTGCATTTTCGCGATGCATATGTTGTGGACGAGTTGCAAGCTTGTTTTCTCATGGCGGTGGCAAGGCTCATCGGATGGGTGTGGATCGGCTGCGTCTATTTGCGAGATGCTCCTTTGAGGAGGCTGCTACGGACTGCTTGTAATCCGATCACACAAGACGTAACTGCAGTCCAGAGTGAAACAACTGGATGATGAGGGGAAATGGGATGAGTTGCTAAGCCGGGGTTGTTGTAGCAGCACGGCTCGAGGAAGTCTTACACAATGTTAGGTCAAAGGGCTACTTCTCCAGAGTCAGAAGAGTATGGAAGAAGGAACCTTACATCTTGTCTAAGCAAAACATCACATGGTTGGAAGCGAGACTCATGCTTGATAATACGGCGGCCTAACTACCACTCATATTTTGATCACGATGCGCTTAAGTATCAATGAAAACCGTGTCCACCAGCTGGATTTATAAGTTCAGTATATAATTTGTCATCGTCTTTCGAGGAGTCAGCCGGAAGAGTGCTTCCCTCGTAATGGAGCATACAGGTATATATGGAATATGTTGTGCTGTCGTACTTGAGCCTCCAGTTTTCTCACGAGGATTCGAGAAGTGGAGAACTTTCTTATGTCTCGTGAAGGTGTACGTAATATTTGGAAGTCTCCTTGCTGACTTCTCTCGATCTGGCAGTCCGGTGCCAGTTTTGCCCGCGCTGGAGAGAACGTAGAAGCCGATGTGGTCAATGGACAGTTAGAGGCCCTGCTTAATACTACTGTGATGGCAAGGAGTCATGCCATCTGCATCACGACTAACCATTGGCGCAGGATGTGGAGTGTTGGGGTGTTTACGAGGTCAGGCCAGGCGAATTATAAATGCTGCCGTTGCCAAAAACGGTAGTTCCATATACTTAATTTGTCTTGAGCGGAATGATAGCAAAGTGCCTCACAAAATGATGCGTAACTTGCCAGACTGTCATATTCTGGCAGATGCTTTGATTGAACAGAGAGGAAGAATCGAGATTGCAAACAATAGACAACGCGGTAACCCGTAATATTGTCCTACTGTTCGTATACTCGCATGTTGTCATTTGATATGGCCGCATCCTACAAACACTTTAGGCTTATTTGATGCTCGGTTAAGCTTACCTCTTAGATGGGGTTCGCAAGTGATCAACCCGAGGTGGATTCGGCCATGAGTAGTCAAAGTCCGGCCCTGGCAACTCCATGAGTCGAGCTAGCGAGGGTTTGGCTCTTAGAATCTTGGCAACTACAGGGGGAACAAGGCTTCCAGAAAGCTCTAATTTGCTGCTCCCCAGCCTGCTCCTCTTTTATAGCCGAGCTAGAGTATGAATTAACGAGGTTATAAGCCAAATATAGGAGGTGGAACTTCGTTAAAGACTTTAGCTCACCGCGCGTGCCATGCGTGTAAGGTTCTCAAGAGGAAGGACATTCCTCCGCTGTATTTGATGAAACCTTGCCTGATGAAGAGAGACCAAAAAGCTCCAAGTGTTTTTGGGGAAATAACATGTTGAAGAGGAGGAGAGCTTTAACTACTTCCGTTGCTCTACCATGGCTATCCCTGAAGATGCTGTATGATAACTGACAAGCGTATAAACATATTGATCACAAAGGGATATGCCCCGTAACGCGCGCTGAGTACCTGACTTGAGCACTAATTATGGAGCAGAGTAGACGAGTAGTATCCATTTCGTAGTGTGGGTTGTGACGCCCGTTCGGTCTGAAAGAGTACGTGATTGTTGGAGACAAATCTGCCCTTGGTCATAGATGAGGCCCCAAGTTCACCACTCACGGCCGCTAGAAACCACGCGTGATTAGAATGATCAAGCTTCCAGTAAGCTTCCAGTGAGCTGTCTGAAATAAACAAAGAATGACAACTTGTAGTGAAAGGGAACTCTCGAACAGACCACACCGGCCAAACAGAATGACATGGGGGGGTAGGCTGTAAAGTGACATCGGGCATCGTGTCTTCTTCTTGACCTTGATCTCGATCCGGGGTTTATGCCTTTATGCGTAGTTCCCGATGCTCCTATGTAGTAAGTGCGGAACTACATCGGCGTTGCCAAGCATCTCGGAGGGCTCATAGCATGTCAGCACCAGGCGCTTGATCCCAAGTGATTCCTCTCGTGCCACTCGAGCTCACGCTAACGAGATTCAAGCATTCGGAAAGTGATCAATAGGTCATCTCAAGTCGGAAAGAGCGAAGGGGGATGGATATATGTCAGCTACAAGTGAATAGGCGGGCGAAGGATGGAGGTTCTCCACTGACTCAATGGTATAAGTAGCCCCTCGTGATCGTGCTGCATCGAGTTGATCGATCTCTTGAAGGAGTGTCGAAGTCAACACTTGCATTTCTTCAAGAATGCTGTTCTATTCATCTTCCATTCAGGCCCTTGCGGCCCTTGCCGGACTCATTGGCTCTGCTCACGGCGCGGCCATTGGTGTTCAGAAGCGTGCCTCGGCGGGATGCTCAAGGACTCACGACTGGGCTGGTCAGACCAAAGAGTTCAGCTTCGCCAGCAGCGGTGGCACTCGCAGCTACAGGATTCATCTCCCCTCAAACTACCAGCCAGGCTCTCCCAAGCCTCTCATCATCGCCTACCATGGCTCTGGTGACAACCCAGCGAACTTCGAGCAGACGACCCGCTTCTCGGATCCGTCTGTCAACCCGAATATGATTGTTGTTTACCCGGCTGGCATCAACGTTCGTCTATCAATATGATCGAGTCAAGCATGGGTCACATGCTTGTAAATGAGTAGATTGGCCCTAACATGATGACAGGGAAACTGGCAAGGCCCGACGTATGCGACCCCCGGCGTCAGCGACAAGGTCTTCACCACGGATCTGGTCAACCGCATCAAGGACAACTACTGCGTCGACGAGGCCCGCGTCTACGCCACCGGCCACTCCAACGGCGGAGGATTCGTCAACACCCTTGCCTGCAGTCCCGATCACGGCGGCCAGTTTGCGGCCTTTGCCCCCGTCTCCGGCGCCATGTACACGGACGTCAACGGCAACGACAACTGCCATCCTGCCCGCTCCCCGTTGCCCATGTTCGAGACGCACGGAACTGCCGATACGACGATTCCGTATAACCCCACGGGACCAGGACGTGGTGGCCCGCTGCCTTCGATTCCCGATTGGCTCTCGCGATGGCAGGGACGGAACCAATGCACCACTTCCACAACGACTGACTTGGCTGCTGGTGTCCATGATACGAGGTGGAAGTGTGCGGGCATTGACAGCTTGCTGCGTCATGTCAAGATTGATGGCGCCGGCCACGCGTGGCCTGGCCCTGGCTCGCAGATTGACATTTCACCTCTGGTGATTCAGTTCCTTTCTGTCAACTTCAAGCCATGATCCCCTGGAGAAGTACGACACAGGTTTTAGTATATAGTTTCAAGGGCCCGTGCGAAGTGTATATAGGGTCAATTCGGTTATGTAGCCTATATGAAGCTGTTTCAAGGTCGACTTACAAGCGCCCTCTCATCACCGCCGACTGAAGAATGACGTGGCTGCTGCTCAATCAAGCTCCCGACTTGATGCTTCACGATCCACATGCCAATGTCAAAGACGCCCTCTGCATATGCATCAACGACATCATCGCTGCTGCAACCCGAGTTCCATGAGCGAGTTACCTACATACATGCAGTACTCTGGCGCCCGAGGGCTTCTTTCTAGTCATGCTAGCAGCGGGCATAAGAACCTCTCATACTGTCTCGACTGTCCAACAACCTCTAGGGAGATGGCACAGTGTGTCCACAAATCGGGGGCAGACCCACCACGGCAGTTGATGTTAAAGGCATTTGACATGCAGGGCGCAAGAAGGGCTGAGATCTCACCATGGTGGATCGACGGCTGTCAACGCTAAGTAAAACTTTTATATGCTTAGCTTCTCACACTCTAATCATCTACCTTACACTATGTAATGAACAGAGCTCCAATTGAGGTCAATTGAGTGTATCTCATCATGACAAAGGCATCGACATCTGTCGAGCTGACAACGGTCCCTCCGGTATATGATGCGTCGAGGCCTACTTCCGGCCAAAATACCCCACGGCCTACTTCCGGCCAGAATACTCCTCGAAGCCATTACAATTCGGACCGGGGTCTCATCTATGGAGGAGATCAGATACCTCCAGATGGCACGGCAGAATTTTTTCTGCCGCCTGTCGATAGGGGAAAAGATGCGTGGCTCTTCTTGGCCGCGTGCTTTGTTCTAGAAGCATTGGTCTGGGGTGAGTAAAAAGTCTTTCAAAGCATTGATCATCTCTAAAACTGAGCTTCTTTTGGTAGGGTTCCCATTTTCGTTTGGTGTCTTTCAGGACTACTATCGTACGCATGAACCCTTCTCAAGATCATCCAAGACTGCTGTAATCGGCACCACTGCAATGGTATATCCCTTCTTCAATAGAAGACTCACAAGGCAATTCTAACACTCAGACAGGGAATCATGTACCTTGATATCCCCATCATCATGGCCTTTCAACGGATGTATCCTAAGCCCACTCGATACGCACCTGTCGTCGGCCTGATGTTCCTATGTATTGCCCTCGCCATCTCCTCCTTCTCGCAAAACGTCACGCACCTAATTCTCACCCAAGGAGTCCTCTATGCTATTGGCGGCTCCATTTGCTACTGTCCTTGTATGCTATACATGGACGAGTGGTTCATCAAACGCAAGGGATTTGCCTATGGAGTGATGTGGTCCGGTACTGGACTCGGCGGCTTCGTCATCCCTCTCCTCCTCGAATACTTTCTCAACAGATACGGGTTCAGGACCACACTGCGTATCTGGGCTCTTACCATGTTCGTCTTGTCTGCGCCGCTGGTCTGGTTCATCAAGCCACGGCTGCCGGCTTCTGCGACGGCTCATTTCAGGCCGTTCAACCTCAAGTTCCTGGCAAACCGATACTTTGGCTTATACCAGCTCGCCAACATTGTGGAAGGTGTTGGCTATTTTCTCCCGGGAATTTATCTGCCGACATATGCGAGAATGACTTTCGGCGCTGGCGACTTCCCGTCGGCGTTGACATTGCTCGTGCTGAATGTCGGCTCTGTCATAGGATGCATCGTCATGGGCACACTGACTGATCGCCTCCATGTGACGACGTGTATCGCAATATCGACTGTCGGAACTGCGATTGGCACCTTTTTCCTCTGGGGACTGGGAACGAACTTGGCCTCGCTGTACGTCTTCTGCGTCACGTATGGCCTGTTTGCGGGCTGCTATACATCAACTTGGCCGGGGATTATGAAGCACCTCATGTCAATTGGCGGTGGATCTAGAGAAGAGAATGGGAGCCCCAGCAGTTACGACCCTCTCATGGTGGTCGGCTTGCTGTCTGCTGGGCGAGGTATCGGGAACGTTGTTTCGGGGCCACTGAGTGAGGCGTTGCTCAAGGGGATGCCGTGGCAAGGACAAGCTGCAGGAGGATATGGCAGTGGGTATGGAACCCTCATAGCGTTTACTGGAGCAACAGCCGTTGTTGGAGGGGGTAGCTTCGTGTTTCGAAGGATCGGGTGGCTGTAGGTACCTATTGACGTTCGATGACCGAGCTGAACAAAAGCTCTTCTGCAGACATTGGTGGGTGGGATATCTGTATTGTATATACTACCATGATATGATGGAATTTTGTCACATCAACTTGGTGTAAGCTGAACGCTTCACCCCCTTTTATATAGATTGATCTTCATTACATGTACAAAAAACTTCCATCGTGACACATCGCTAACCTTCCCCATTGCCTGCTTTTGCACCCCTGTCTCTCGTGCATGCGGCTCTACTCCCTGAGCAGCCCAGCCGCCTGCACCTGTCGCAAGACTTCATGTTCATTGATGTCCTGCTTCGCACGCTTCTTCGCAACCCAGCCACCAAGCCCCGGAATCTTGGAGATGAAGCTCAAGAACTGGTTCTTGAGGGGCAAAGATCCCGTCTTCTCTTCGTACATGAGACAAGAGACAGTCAAGACCAAGAATGCCCAGTACACGTTGTATGAGATGACGGAACCATATGTGGCCGTGTTCTGCCAGCCAAGAATCGAGTTGAAGACGTCCCAGCCGTTGTCGGTTTCGGGGTTGCAGCAGTTGACATGCCAGACGGTCTCGGTGATGTCGTAGGAGCCGGGGCCGTCGCCTTCCTCGGCCACGTCGCCTCCTACACGCTGAGCAAAGGTGTGGTACTGCAAGCTCCAAACGGACTTGGAGAACATGCCGGCGGCGATTAGATACAGGACGCTGGTGGAGGCGATGAGGAAGATCTGGATGGACATCATGTTGCCGCCGCGGTAGATGAAGAAGCCGACGGCGAGACCGGCGATGATGCCGCAGATGACGGGCAGGGGGAAGGCTGTGGCCGGCAAGCTGAGAGAGACACCGCCGACGAAGACGACCGCTTCGACACCCTCACGCAGCGTCGTGATGAACGGGAGCAGGAACATGACGTGTCTCCGAGACCAGTCGCCGAGCCAGGTGGTCGACTTGGTAGACTGAGCGGACTTTTCAGCCAAAGCCTGAGCAATCTTGACGCGCCACTTATCCTTCATTTTGTTGATTCGCAGCAGCGCAAGTCCCATGAAGGAGATGATGATGGTGGCGATGAGGTAAAAGATGCCCTCCCAAAGATCCTCAGACTTTGACCAAATGTCCTTTCCCAGGCCGTAAAACACTCCGATGAAGGCACCGCCGATGACGAGGCAAATGATGATGCCTGCCAGAGAACCAAGCCATACTTGCCTGACGAGGCGCTTATAGATGGCCTGGTCCTGGCCTGGCCCTCCGAGACATTGCTTGAGGAAGGATAAAAGGACAGAGATGATGATGACCGCTTCCAAGCACTCCCTGAAGACGATGAAGAAGACCTGAACGGCGAAGACGTTCTTGGACATGGTGTAATCGGCACCCGGCGCCTCCTAGCAAATTTCTGAGTCAACTGCCAGGAAAGAGGGAGAAGAGACGGGGAGGTCCGAGTTGGAGAGGTGATGGGCAATCTAAAGTACAATCAGCCACACATGGTCGTAGAACTGAGACAACGCAAGGACCGCAACGGCATAAGTTACGGAAGAGAAATTTTACTCCATCCCGCACCCCCAGCTGGAAAAAAGGGCCGGAATCGCAACCCCATCTTGTCATCAGAACCCGAATTGACTTTCCGACGGCTCGATTCGAAGACCGATTCAAGGCACTCAAAGTGGAACATGGCTCAACACGGCTCGACTCACTTTGACGGCTTTAGCCAAATCAGATGATCAGATAACCGGCATCGTCCAGTCAGATGTTGTTGATGCATCTCCAGCTGCGGCGCTTCGGCTAAGACGGCACCTGTGGCCCACCATCGTCGACGGCCCTGATGAGATTTTGAGGATTTTGGGTTATCTGATCCGAGAGACGGGAGGAAAAAAATTATCTGATCAGGACGAAAATGGCTCACATAGACTTATCTGATGCCGCTTTCACGGGATCTCGGCAGAGTTATCGAACGCCTCGAGGGGCCCGTGGTGAGTCCAAACGGGGACCTGGGTCGAATTCGGGACGAGACAGCAAGGATCTGGCGTTGCGATGATCGGTAACTTTCGCTGTTGAAATTTTCCATTGGGTCTGCGGGGATGTTTTAGCTGCTTTCATGCTCTGTTCCCGATCCGTTTGCTGTTGGCATCTGTGTAGGTACGTGTACTACCATCTGATTATCTGATGGATGGGCATTCGACCAAGGGGGGAAGAGAGAACAGCCCTAGGCCTTTAGTCTTCTTCCTGCGGCCAACACAGATATCAACCTTGATTCACCCACACTTCGTCTGAAGACTGACAGAGGAGAGAAGCCAAGTGTGTGTCGTCGCTGTGCCAAAGATGAAGTCTTTTCTGCTTCTGGCCCTGGCGGCGCTGGGCTGCCGGGCAAAGACAGTCACCTACGACTTCAACGTCACCTGGGTCACGGCCAACCCCGACGGCCTGGCGGAGCGCAAGGTCGTGGGCATCAACGGACAATGGCCTCTGCCGCTCATCGAGGTCGACAAGGGCGATCAGCTCGTCGTCCACATGCACAACGGCCTGGGGGATCGGCCGTGCTCCATCCACTGGCACGGCATGTTCCAGAACAACACAAACTACATGGACGGCGCTTCCATGGTCACCCAGTGCCCTGTTCCGCCCGGCTCGAGCATGACTTACAACTTCACCGTCAACCAGAATGGCACGTACTGGTATCACTGCCACACGGACTACTGCTACCCAGATGGCTATCGTCAAGCCCTCATCGTCCACGACGAACATGCGCCGTTCAAGTTTGATGAGGAGTTTACAATCACCATGTCTGACTGGTATCACGAGATGGTGGAGGACCTGTCGACGGACTTCATGTCGGTGTACAATCCCACCGGTGCAGAGCCCATTCCCTCCGCTTTCCTGTTCAACGACACGATGAACTCGAGCATTCCCGTTGAGCCGAACAAGACGTATCTCCTGCGGCTCGTCAACATTGGCGCATTTGTCGCGCAGTACTTCTACATCGAGGGCCATACCTTCAAGATTGTGGAAATCGACGGCGTCTACACGGAGCCTACCGAGGCTGACACGCTGTACATTGCCGTTGCTCAGCGATATGCCATTCTTCTAACGACCAAGAACCAGACGGACGTCAACTATGCCATTGTCACTGTCGCCGACTCTACGCTCCTTGACGGCATCCCGGAAGACCTGCAGCTGAATAACACCAACTGGCTGGAATACAACAAGGACGCCGCTCATCCCCAGGCAACCATTAACGTGACAGACAGCACGGAGCTCGTCCCGTTCGACGACATCACGCTGGTGCCCACCGACAAGATGGAACTCCTCCCCGAGCCGGATATGGAGATTAACGTGACAGTCATCATGAACAACCTCAACACCGGCTTCAGCTACGCCTTCCTGAACAACATCTCCTACACGAAGCCCAAAGTGCCCTCCCTGTACACGGCAATGTCGTCTGGCGATCTCGTCGCCAACAGCGAGATATACGGCGAATTCACACACCCAATGGTCCTCAACCACAACGACGTCGTGCAGATCGTGGTCAACAACGCCGACGGCGGCTCGCACCCGTTCCATCTCCACGGGCACAACTTCCAAGTCATTGATCGCGCGCCGCCGTACGGACCGCACTTTAACGATTACCTGGCCGGCGATCCCGTGCCGTACGATCCGAGCAATCATACGGCATTCCCCAAGATCCCCGCCCGGAGAGACGTCGTTGTGTTGCCGCCGCAGGGATACTTTGTGATGCGCTTCGTTGCGGACAATCCGGGCGTCTGGATCTTCCACTGCCACATCGACTGGCATCTTGCTTCGGGCCTGGCCATGATCCTGATCGAGGCGCCGCAGCAGATGCAGGAGCGTATGGAGATCCCGCAGGAGCATCTGGATGTCTGTCAAGCCGCTGGCATCTCGTCCAAGGGAAATGCCGCGGCTGATACGACCAACTTCTTGGACCTCAAGGGCCAGGACGCGCAGCCGGGCTGGATCCCGGATGGCTTCACAGCGAGAGGCATTGTTGCGCTTGTGTTTTCGATTCTGTCCGCTATCATCGGAATCGTGAGCATTGTGATATATGGGTTGGCGGATGTCAAGGTGAAGGAGGTGGACGAAGTTGCGGCTGAGTCCGAGCAGGGTGAAGTTGCAGTCGAGGAGACTGTGAACCACTCAACAAAGGCGTGATGAAGGAATAAATGATGGATTGCATGGATGGTTAGATTTGGTAGATACCCTTATAATGGTGGAGGGAAACGACAACACAGAATTTGGATGTGTATTCACAAGGTCTGTACATGGAATTACGAATCTTTGGGAACAATGATCGCAGGAGTTTGGCAGGGTCTGAAGATCGGGACACCACCATATTGCTCCAGTGTTACCCGTCTCGTGCTGAATCACTGATCCGCTTCTCCATTCTTTTTCAGCAAGCTGACAGTAGTCGGTCGAGCGGCCCCATGCATGTGCCATTAGATGCGGGGGCCGGGTATCTTCTTCGGATGCCTCTTCTAGTGAAGACATGTGATGTCTCTGAGAAATAACGCATATCTCTTTCTTTCTTTCGCCATCAAGCAGCATCATGGCAGTCGTACACGCAGGCCCCAACGACTCTTGGCATGGGGTTATTCAAGCAGGGACCCGTTTCCCACCGGAAGCTGGTCGCTATCACCTATACGTCGGACTATTCTGCCCTTTCGCCCACCGAGTCCTCCTCGTGCGCTCCCTCAGGGGCTTGGATTCACTCATTGATGTGTCGGTGGTGATGCCATATCCAAAGGGCGATGATCGCGGGTGGCCAGGCTGGCGATTTCCTGCTTCTGACGACGAATACCCCGGGGCGACCGTGGACAAGCTGTTTGCATCGGATTACTTGCACAAGGTCTACTTCAAGGCGGATCCCGAGTACAAGGGGAGATACAGCGTTCCAGTGCTGTGGGATAAGAAAGAGGGAACCATTGTGAACAACGAAAGCGCAGAGTTGCTACGCTGGCTGCCAACTGCATTTGATGGTGTATTGCCTCGAGAGGGGGAGGCGGCTCAACTTGATCTGTATCCGATACATCTGAGAAGCGAAATCGACACCATCACGGAATGGATGCAGAGGGACCTCAACTCGGGTGTCTACAATGCCGGATTCGCGGAGACCCAGGAGGCCTACGACAAGGGCGTGGTGATTGTTTTTGCTGCTTTAAATCACCTCGAGGAACTCATTCATTGCAATGGAGGACCGTATATCCTGGGCAAGCAGCTCACAGAACTCGACATCCGGGCTTACACAACAATCATCAGGTTCGATGTGGTTTATGTGCAGCACTTCAAGTGCAATCTGGGAACGATTCGTGCGAATTATCCAGTGATTCACGAGTGGCTAAAGAATCTCTACTGGAACGTCAAGGGGTTCGAGGAGACGACGGATTTCAAGCACATCAAAGAGAATGTGAGTCGAACGACTACAATGAACAAGGAGAAGTAAGACGCTAACCTGGAAACAGTACACAAAGAGCCATGCAAAGATCAACCCGCTAGCAATCACTCCCATGGGGCCATTCCCAGACGTAGAAGAAGGCGTTAATTTGGACTTTGCGCAGATCAAGCCTGGTTCTGTGAGGCATCCAGCCGTGCTTTCGAAGCAGGCTGAGCTATATCAATAAACCTAAGAGCGTTACGCGAAGAGAGAGAAAGTGAAGCATGGCTAGTTATAGCTCTCGTTGTCTATTCTTCTTAACATAGTCTATCAGGAAAGCGCTTGAAACCCGCCCCTTTCGTGCGCATCAGAGGCTTATAAGTCTCTCATGGCCTCCCCATGGCTCGCTCGATTTCCACCAATGCAGCCAGGACCTTCTCATCATACTGTCGTCGTCCCACAATCTGCAAGCTCACGGGAGCATTGACATACTTCTCCGGACTGTACATCTCATACACGAATCGGTCCTTTTCGTTCTTCGGCACGTAGTTCGGATCCTTCTTATCCTTGGCCGGATCGACGGTGGTGACGGGAAAGACAACGGCCGGGTAGTCCAGGAGGTTCCACTGCGAAGTGTAGCCCCAGTAGCGAGACTGTTCGTGAGGGGCGGCAGCGCCAAAGGAGGGAGGACACAGGATGACATCGACTTCTCGCTCGCCGTTGGCTGCGGTGTCTGTCCAAGCTTTGGCGTATCTCGCGCGGTACGCATCCCGTCGAGCGCAGATCTGGATAGAAGTTAGTAAGAATCTCGTGAATTTGTAGCCCTGAAAGATGTGACCAGCGCAATGCTTACCTCCCAGAGTTCCTGCACAGTCATCTTCTTGACGCTCGGCTGCTCTTCGATGATGAACTTTGTTAGAGGCAAGACAGGCTCGCCTGTTTCATTCATCAGGTTCATGACTTCCTCGCCGCCGTCAGGCCAGTACAGCCCAGAAATGATATCCCAGGCTTCATCGTGACCGAGAGACTCGCAGTTCCAGTCAACCACCTCGAACCCAGCGTTTTTACACGCGGCCACCACCTCTTCTAATGCGCGCCTCATGGGTGGATGAAGCTGGACAATGCCGTCCCACCACTGCACAGCAATCTTGAGGGGCTTCGTGAAACGGTACGGTGTCCATTCCTTGGCCGTAATGGATGGATCAATGCGCCACGGCTCGGCAGCGACGGCGACCTTCATGAATAGCTCAAGAGCATCTCGCTCGACGGTCATCGGTCCCGGGGTCGACAGGATGGTCTCCTTGCCGGCCATGTTGGCTCTCTGTCCAAAGACTGAAATGCGCTTGGCAGTTGGTCTTTAAAGCGTGTCAACAAGACTGACAAGACGGAAGATACGAGCGGGTATGACCTACTTGAAGCCATAGATGCCGACATGAGCAGAGGGACATCGAACACTGCCTCCGATATCACCACCAACACCCTGCGTGCGCTCAGTATTATGCTCCAAGTGCCGGGGATAAGTGCTTGTAATGCCGTATCACTTACTAGAAGACTGCCACGCATGCCTACTAGCGCAGACTCACCACCAGAGCTTCCTCCGGGAGTCAGATCGCGGTTGTAAGGGTTTACGGTGCGGCCGTACACATTGCTACTCGTCTCGAGGTGCATAATCGTTTGCGGTTGCGTTGTTCTGGCGAAAAAGACGCACCCTTCACTGTACAAAATGTCGTAGAGCAGGTTTGAGCCATGTTCCTTGTCAACCCAGGCGGCATATGAGGCAGAGGTGACGACGTTTTCGCCAACCATGCCATGGTGCTCCTTGGTGGAGATGGGGAGGCCAAAAAAGGCACCCTTTGGCTCTGGTAGGGCATCAAGCTGCTTTGCACGGGCAATGGCTTGATCCCAGAGCAACTCGGTGAGACAGTTGGTCTATGTTGTTAGTACTATTATCATCTCTTATTTACCAGGTGCATGTAGTACGAGAAGCCGAGGAATGATGGATAACATCGCACGAGAGCGTGTACTGCATCATTTGGACATACCGCAACTTGTGCCAGCGCTGCTCTGCGCAAGAAGGCTCGCGTCACCTCCTCGACTGAGATCTTTCTCTCTCGGAGTATCTTGAGCAGCTCCGTGACGGAATACTTCTCCGTGATTTCGATTTCCCGAGGCGTCAGGACGGACTTTGGCAGGTCCTGAGAACTGAGGGGTAGAACATCGGGAATGCCCTCCAGCTTGGGCTCGACCTTGGCCAGACTGGCATCGCGGCGGGCTGCGGCGGAAGCAGCTTTGTCTTGCCAGATGGTGATTGGCTGAACGTTGTCACCCATCTTTGCTTTGTCTTTTGTTCAATGTTTCCTTGTGTCGATGAAGTGATCAAGGTGAGAAGGGAGATGGTGATAAAGAAGGATATCAGGACCGGCTTATAACGGCTCGGACCAACCCCGGTCATCCAGTCGAGAGGCTTGATCTTGTGAACACTGTTCGTTATTACCGTTATACTCGCTGGTAGTATGGGAGAAACCGGCGCCCCTTCATCTGGGGAAATCCCATGCCAAAAGAGGAAATTACAGGCGCGCTATTACCATATCTCACCCGCTATTACCCCTCAGCAGTCAGGGAAAATGAGGGGTATCGCGATGGGGGTTGTCTGATAAGAACCCGGGGCCAGAAGGTGAGACTGATAGGGAGGGCTTCTCCAAGGAGTAACTCAGAATGGGTAATACAATACAAGGAGCTAGAACGACCGTCAGGTGCTGATTATTCTGATCAACCTGCTATTGATAGCTCAAATCCGCCACTCTCTCGGGTTTTGCTTTTTCTGCGGGTAGATGCGGGCAAAGCAGGTTTGCTTAACTCTTCGCACCTACTTACTATTCGGGACAACTTCGTGATACAGTTGGCAGTTCGTACATAGCAACAATACAGTTTTCGCCTTCTTTTGACACCCACACAGAACTTCAGATCTCCTACAACTCTGTTCCGAGATTCACATGCACCGCCTTGGACTGCGTGTACGCGTCCAGCGCATACTGTCCCAGCTCCCGCCCGATGCCCGACGACTTGTAGCCGCCAAACGGAATGCCAAAGTGCGAGTCGCCCGACGAGTTGACAAACACCATTCCGGCCTGCAGCTTGCGGGCGACCTTGTGTGCCTTTGACAGCTTTTCCGTAAAGACTGCAGCGGCCAGGCCGTATGACGTGTCGTTTGCCTTAGCAATGACTTCTGCTTCAGTGCTGAATTTTGAGATTGCGACGACGGGGCCAAAGATTTCCTCCTTGACGATGCTCATGTCCTCGGTGGTCTAGTCTAACGATTAGAAAATGCCCCAAAACGGTTGTGCAGGATGAGAGGGAAGGTTTCCATACATCGGCAAACACTGTGGGCTGAACAAAGAAGCCCTTGTCGCCATGCTTCGCACCGCCGTGAAGGACGCGGGCGCCAGCTTTCTTGCCCTCTTCGATATAACCCAAGACCTTGTCGAACTGCGCCTTGGAGACTTGGGGCCCTTGGTAAGTGTCCTCGTGGAAGGGGTCGCCGATCTTCTTTGCGTTGTCCTTGGTCTTCTGGGTGAATCTGGCGAGGAAGTCCTCGTAGATGGTGTCTTGCACGTAGATTCGAGACGTCGAGCAACACACCTAAGGCATAAACGCATTAGAATAATATTGTAAATGGAACAAGTGCTGGTGGACTTACCTGACCCATGTTGTCCATGATGCCGCTGTGGCACCACTTGACGGCCTGATCCAGGTCCGCATCGTCAAAGACGATACTCGGGCTCTTGCCGCCACATTCCAGGGTAATGTTCTTCAGATTGCTGCTGGCAGACTTCATGACGGATCGCCCAGTGGCGGTGCTGCCCGTAAAGGCAATCTTGTCGACGTCCATGTGGCTTGCAAGCGCCTTGCCAGAAATGTATCCAAGCCCCGGAATGATGTTGACCACTCCGGGCGGGAAGCCAGCCTCGACAATTAACTTGCCAAAGTAGAGAGCTGAGAGGGGCGTCTGCTCTGCAGGCTTAAGGACAATGGTGTTTCCGCATGCAAGGGCTGGGGCGACCTTCCATGCAAGCATCATGAAGGGATAATTCCTGTTGACTTGATCAGTAGGGCGGAAGAAGGAAGAAGATGACGCCTCAATGCATACCAGGGAATAATCTGGCCACAGACACCGAGAGGTTCCTGCAGGACATAGGCCAGCTTCTTCGGGGACGTCTCAATCGTCTTGCCCGTAATCTTATCCGCAGCACCGGCGTAGTAGCGGAAGACATTGAAGCTCTCGGTGAGATCCCCTGTGGCGTCGGTGATGGACTTGCCATTGTCTAGAGAGTCGATGCTCGCCAGCAGCTTCAAGTCTCTCTCAATCAATTCCGCAAGTTTGTAGATCAAAGCTCCTCGGTCAACGGCGGCGAGCTCGGACCATTCGCCCTCGAATGCGCGGCGAGCAGCGGCCACGGCTTTGTCCACGTCCTGCTCCGATGCGCCTTGGAAAGTGGCAATTTCCTCGTTGTTTCTGCAAATTGACACCGTAAGCACGAAGTCGCCTAAGCATATTAGCTTCAGCTTCAGCTGGAGGGGTGCCTCACGTAGGATTGTAGACGGCGAACTTTTCGCCGGTGGCGGGCACGAATTCATTGTCGATGAACAGTCCCGTGGGCTGCTCGTAATTGAGCCCGTTGGGCAGAGACACCTTGAATGAAGCAGCCATGTCGAATGTCCCAGAGAAACGGTGGTGGTGATGGTGAGGAGTGGATCAAACAGGACCCCGGGGCGTCAAAGTAGATTGCTTGCCTCTTATATATCACTTGGACAGGCGCATGAGACCTTGATGTAATCTGACGTGTTGCCCCTCAATGGCATTTGCCCGGCCGCGGAGAGCCGCACCCAACCCTTAGATCCTTTGCAACTATCTCCAGGTCCCGTGTTACCTCAACCTGACAAACCAGAGCTACTGGAAACTTTGTTTCTAGTGATTATGCTCATGATCCAATCTGGCATCGGTCCCCTGAGCAGATTCAGCCCTATAGCTCCCTTATGCGTGACCAAAGTCTCTTTGCTCAAGTCTTAAGTTCGAGATGATTGCCGTCATGCTGAAGACGGTCCAGAGGCTTCTAATTAGGAATCTCCGTATGTAACTACCTATCTATGTATATCTCCAACACCAGTATGTATTCTTTTGGATCGGCAGGATGATAGAATTGCTGATAAGAGTCGTCTTCGAGGTGGAGGGTGGAGTCGTTCCCCTCACGGTAAGACGGAAGTGGTGGGGACGATGCTGTCCCTTGACGGGATCTCGTCGAGATGTCTTCTCCCAGCTTGCCAAAGAGAGTTAAGTCACTATCGAGCTTGAGTCCCATATGAGGATTAGTAGCCATTCCGAGCTTAGCTTACGCAAGGGACGGAGCCATATTTCGATCATGCCTCGCTCTCCTTTCGTCTCATCAACGGGCATCAAGTCCCTCATTTATCTGGGCGTCAAGGGCGGCATTTGAGAGGATCTTGTTCTACGCAGAGGTAAACCAGGAATTGATACTCCGTACGAGCCGATCAAAGCGATCTCATTACAAGTTCATATTGCCGGTCTCGGATCGGCCACCAAGCAGGGAATCTATCTGATGGCTTTACCCAGCCTCACTAACGATCAATTTCCGTCCTCCGATGACATAAAAGGAAGCGCACCCAGTGCTTCGGGTATCTAAGCGGCCTTCTCAGCCTCAACAGTCACCACGTCAGGAGAAGACCGGTAGACCATTGCGGTCAGACCAATCTCGTTGTTGATCTCCTCCATACGCTCAAAGTCGGCACGGGCGGCACCCTCGCTGCCAAAGATGATGTCCTGCACACAGTCAGCTATGATGCTCGTTATTTCTTCGAAGAGAGTATTATCACTCACCATCTCTTCCAGGGTGAGACGCTTTGTCTCGGGGACGAAGAAGTAGACAAAGGCGGCACCAAGGTACGTTATGATGCCGAACAGAATATAGGTGCCATAGGTGATGCCTTGCAACATGTCGGGAGTCACTTGTCCGATGCTGTTGGAAAACGAAGAGTATGAGTATCTGACGTGTTTTCCCCCTTAAGTTTGTGGGGAGTCGACTTACATGAAGTTGTTCATCCAGTTGCTGGAAGCTCCCAGAGAAACCCCATAAGGTCGAGAGCTCAAGGGCCAGATCTCAGCAATGAGAATCCAGGCGCAGGGTCCCCAACTGTAGCCGAAGTGGACGACGAAGAGCCAGACCATGGCAACAGCCGCCCAACCGGCCGCCTTGTGCTCCGGCCAGCTGTCCGCGTTCTTGGCGAAGAGGACGGCGATGATGATGTGGCACGTGGCCATGCCAATGGCACCGGTGATGAGCACGGGCTTGCGTCCGATTCGGTCGATCCAGAGCACGGCGGGAGCGGTGGCGACAAACATGACAATGCCGACGACGCCAGTAGCAAGCAGGGAAACGGTGTTGTCGGTCTGTCCGAGCTGCTGGAAAATGGTCGGGGCGTAGTAGAGCACGGCGTTGATTCCTGTCCACTGCGCCATGTTAGTCTTGATGTTGTGCAACCTTTTATATCAGGGGACCAAATGATCCATACCTGCTGGAAGAACATGGTAATGCCAGCGACGGCACAGCGCTTGAGCATGCTCCTCTTCTGGAAGAGGGACTTGATGGCAACAAACTGAAGCTTGAAGTTGTTCCAGGCGGTCTGCTCGCGAAGGTGAGGGAACTGCTCGGCGATGCTTCGCTTCTCAAACAGAGACTGGGCCTTGATCTCCAAGAACTCCAGCTCCACGAGCTCGTGGTCGATGGGCAGGCCGCGGAGGGTCGACAAGATGCGCTTTGCTTCGTCTTCGCGGTCGTGGTGGATGAGCCAACGAGGCGAGAAGGGCATGAAGAGCATGCCGATCAGGAGGAAGAGGCAGGGCGCGATCTGCAGGCACACGGGAACAAGCCAGGCAGCTTCGCTCTGCTTGCCAAGCTCGGTGCCGCCGATGTAGTTGGTGCCACTGACATGGTCGTGTTAGAAGAGTCATCGAGGCAGCATATACGCCTGCATGGGGAGACGTACTAGTCGATCCAGAAGGAAACCATGATACCGAAGCAAATGGCGAACTGCTGTAGGGCAACGAGAGCACCTCGAACCTCACTGGGCCCATTGTCAGCTGTTGTTACTATTCCTTTTCCTTCCATACACATGGACCTCGAGAGGGAGGACAAGATTAAGACTTACGGAGGAGCCACTTCGGAGTTGTAGATGGGCACAATCATGGACAAGCTGCCGACTCCCATACCGCTATTATCAGGTCAGCATACAAGACGAGGCGATTGTTTCGGTCTTCTCGTCATCTGAGTGAACATACGTGACGAATCGGCCTCCGAGAATGGCATTGGGGCCAGCCTCGATGGCACAGGCCTGAACAACGACACCAATGATGAAGATGCAGCAGGCAACGATGATGCCGTATTTGCGCGAGATGGTCTCGGCCATGAAACCAGAGAAGAGCGTTCCGAACCAGGCACCGAGCTCGAGAATGGCCGTCAGCCAACCCTTCTTGGTCTGGCTGGCGTTGGGGTCGAAAGGATCGTATTCTCCCATATCTGATGTCGCTTGTTAGACGCGTCTTTGATGTTCCATCTCCTGTTATACTCCAGTTGGGTAGACCTACGCTGCTTGAAAGAGGGCATGGCGAGAACGCCGGAGAACATGCCCTGGTTGTAACCATACAGGACACCACCGATGCAGGCAAAGGCAGCCAGGCTGAAGACGCGAAAGTTCTTGACCAGAGCGCGAGCACCACTGGCGCCCATGAGGGCCTGACGACGATGCAACGCCGCATCATAGATGGCGGCGCCGCTGTCGGTGTGCGCGCCCATTGTGAGGAGGAGGGACAGATAGAGATGGATTGCCTGTTTCTCTTCTGTTGCACTCTACGAGAGAGGAAGTCTGGGTGACACGAATGGGAGACGAAAAGGAGACGAGAGATGAGGGAAGAAGAAGAAGAAAAGGCAGACTCTCGAGACCGAGCTCTGTCACATCCCGGAATGCGACCCTGGGAAGCAGGAGGACCAATCAAGACTATATAAATGATTTGTCTCCAGACCAGGCGAGCCCAGACACCACACCTTGTCTTCCTCGCGTCTCCATGTGCCCGACGGCAAGGGCATTCCCAATATCCAACACGCTGCAAACTTGGGTAATATCTCGTCCACAAAGAGTGTCACTTGTCGGCGCTGCGGCATGGAGTGCTTGCTCGTCCGTCCTATTTAGCCTGAATAGCCCGCCGCCTCGAAATCTTCCGTAGCTCACGAGAGTGGCTCACGCCGAAAGGCCCCTCCCCCAACCCCAAGCTTTGGGGTAGTATGTGCCGGGGCCCCAAGTTTGCCAGGGAGGGGGGTCATAACGCTCTCTCTGGTCCTAAAGGATCGTGAGGAAGAGTCTGAACGAGCCTGCTAACGGTCCGATTTTAGTGGCCGCCGCGACGTGTGTGGCGCGTTTTTGCTCTCCCCAGATTAACCCCGAGGGCAAAAGTGTTGGTCATGCTGGCCCCTTGTCTGTCAAGATAACGAAGGAGCGAGGTTGGGTGAGATGCATGCGGTTACAAATGCTACACGACAAGTAAACACGACGTTCACACATCTCTTCTTGATGTACTTTATGAGTTGTTACCACTTGTGGCTAAGATGATCATGAGGCGGGCAACAGCTGAGTTGAAGAAGGGGGTGAAGCACTAATAGCTCTTAGACACACAGGAACGCATTGAATCAAGGTTACTAGTACCGATTTGCCAACCCTTCTCCTCAGCTGGCGAGGCGAATCGCAGTCCTCCAAGTTGCGGCAATATTACCCCACAAACCCACAACTCCGCGAATGGGGAAGCCTCCTTGTCGCCATCAGGGATTCTCCCACAAGGCCGGCTATATTAACCGGCAGTATACACACACTTGTACATGCACATGGAGCAAACTGGAGCCGTATCGAATACGGGAGCAGCCGCTGATTCAAGTCTGTCCTGTGAAAGAGAGAGACGAGTCATCTGCCTCCCTCCGGACTGGACATCCGAGCCCGGGCTGCCTTGGAAGTGGTGTCCTGCCGTTGTAAATATCCACGTTTTCACTGCATCCTCGGTGAAAGAGTCCGGCTAAATGCAACACTCCATCTCTTGCAAGGGTGGTGTGATTCGTGGGCAGAGCCGTTGTCTACGGCACGTTTGGTCCCTTCTTGGCTCAATATTCGACGGGTTTTTGGAGAGAAAGGCTTCGTAGGGATATTACTAGAAGGCAATTCGGCACGAAAGGAGGTCGAAGTTGACGTTGATTCTCTGTCATTTGGGGGCTGAACTATCTGTTTCGTTCCATGTCATCGGACGCAATGCGGTGCATTGTTTTACATGCTCAATGATCATAAGGTGCCTTACCCTTTAGCGTCAGTGCTATCCAGACTTTGGTTCCTTTCGATTCGCCTTCTCACCGTTTTTCCGCCGCCGTAAAGAAGCGACGCATGTCAGACTCTCTCCGGAGCCAAGGTATTATTCTGTCACATGCGAGACCAGCTGAATGGGAGACGGGTCACTGTCTGCTTGCTGGCTCGGACGCCATCTTCAGGTTTCTCCCAGCAGCCAGGCATCCACCTCCCATTCCATCTGTTGGTTCAGCAAAAACTGAGGTTCACCCAAAGTCATGAGAGCTGAATCGGCATCTAGTGGGCCATCTCCGCCTAACAATTGGTCGATGTCCAAGAACGAGTCATCGATGTCAACTGGAGCGTCATCTTCCACCTCTGGAAGATTCCAACTGCATGTTTCCTGCTCTGTAGACGCCGGCGGCGTTGAAGGCGAAATCGAATCGACAGTCGCAGACGGGGTTCGTTGCGCATCCGCTCCCGACGAGTCCTTGTCAACGCGGAGCAATTCCTCCCTTATATCCAGAAACTCTATATTCTCCAGCATCGTCGCATTACTCAAATTCAAGTCCAAGTTCAAGAATAATCGCAGATACTCCAGCGGCTTGTGGTCAATGAGATCTAGACACTCCCTGGTCTGAGAAGCGCTTCCCGATATGAAGCGGGCCTGTGCCAGCTCTGTCAGTCGTCGAATAGTTACGCAAACTGCGTCGATACCGTCGAGCCGCGGATGACACTGCTTGATCAGGCTGATCAAAGAATGGAGCTGCTGCCGGTGCACCTCTGCTCGCGCATTCGCGACACCTCGAGCCATGAATTTGGCGTTGATAATGAGCATCATGAGAGGCATAGCGACAAATGCAACTCTGGACACCGGGCAAAGTGAGTAACGAGAAACCTGAAGCACGAGAGGATGCTGGATCCTTACACGCTGATGGGTAGATATTGGGCGAGCCCAAGCCGCACGGGGTTCGCGAGATGCTTAATCACATTGTCGACAGCATCACGAACCTGTTCGCTTTTACCGGCCAACGCCGGATACGGTCCATCTCCGCTTGCGTCTTCCGAGTCGCGAACCGCATAGAATATCTCTTGGTGGAAGATGGCCAACTTCGCGGCGCTTTCACCCAAGGCGTCCGTCAGCCCTCACGCACCCATCACACGGTCGAATCGAGTTCTCTCACTCACAAATAATATGTAAACATCAGGTTGGTCTGTATAATCACAAAATGCGGCCGAATTCCTGGCAGTTCTGCGTCGTCTGGGAACTGCTGCCGAGCACTGTCATACCACTCCTGCAGTTGGGCGGTGCAGTTAGCTATGGCTTCTTGCCGGTGGGTGACGCTTATGTTCGTCTCGCATTCGAGTCCGTGCTCTGAGATTGAGCACAATCTCAGCAAGTCGGTGACAATGACGCAAAGCCTTGATATCTGCATAAAGATGTCAAAGAAGCGTCGCTTCGATTCAGCGTTGTATACGCGGGAGCGATGGATCTCATCCTCAAAGTCTCCCATCTCGAGCGTCGGATACTTTTCAGGAATTCGCAACGCCCGACGGAGACCCAAGGCAATGATTCGGTCACGAATATAGCAGCACCACCAAAGACGTCTGAGCGATGTCCTTGTCTGCGGCGGAATGTTTGGCAACTTGTCCCGGCCCGTGTTCGATGTCAGATGGTGAGCTCGGAGGGACTTTGCGTGTCCAATCGCTTTGCTGAGCCATTGACTGTTTTGTTTGGATGGTCCCGATCTCAGTGATCCCGGCCAAAATGTAAATAATACCGCGGCTTGGCCGAGAGAAATAGGATCGGATTCGATCTCGAAGTCGTAGAGAATCTATTTTGTGCACCGGCGGGATGCAGCTTATCAGTAGCTATTCTTTATATGGTACGGACACATCACAGCGGGGGTTTAACACCTTTGCTTTCTTGTAGAATGCTGCCGTTGCCGCTCGCGGACAGTCAAAGCCGGTTGCTTCTGCGATCGCTCCTGGAATAAACTGTTGATGACATTGGTGTTAGAGAAACATTGGGGCTGGTAGCTCGCAGAAGGTGAAACTAACAGCACAGGCGGCGAATATTATCGCCTGAAACACAAGCAGCGATATCTTTTGTTCACTGGTACATGAGTAGGAATCCCAAAACTCTCCCTCGTCAAAGAGTGGTATGATGGGGTGCACGTGGAGAAAGTATATTCGAACAAACTCGTTGAGAATAGGCATACGAGGGAGGTCGAAGCATCCATTGAGCTGCATAAAGCGGATGTCCAGAGCTGATATGTGTGAGAGGTCGGGGGACTTGATGAAGGGCAGGGTCTCAACGTTGCTGTACACTGCGCCGTCGACTGTAGCTGTCGGTTGATTTGCAAATACATTGCAGGCACTTGACTTCTCTGCTCCCTGGCTACCAGTTTGTAGTTTTGAGACTGTGAATGCGTTTTCGGGAGAGAAGCCATCGAGGTTGACACACAGGTTTTCACCCGATTTCGGTTCGTTTTGCAGTGCATTGAAAGTGCCGATTGGCGATCCTTTCAGGCTCACCGGTCTGAGAGCACTCAGTCTCTTGGCCCATTGATCGATACTGTCTATGCCCGATGGGTTGTCGTGTACTCTCCCTGCTGATTTGCCCTCAACTATCGAACCACACTCCTTGTGAACAGTGTGCTTCGAGTTTGACAGCGTTCTTGAGTCGCCTCTTCGATTAGTCGACACATATTCCTTCATTTCTCTTTTGTCATTGCCGTTAATGATTTCGATGGAAGCTGTCATACCGTTTAGATTTTCGCTCCTGGACTGCACAGGATTGGTGGTCAAGCTGGCAATTCAAGCACGGAACACCTCGAAGCGTCACGTCGCACCGGACTTTTCTCCCGCGGCAATGGAGGCACGCTTTGCTTGCGCGCCGTCGTGCCATTGTGTGTTCCAGTAGGGGTTGACAGCAGCACAGGCAATGAGGTTCTGTAAGAAAGAAGAATGGAAGAGGAAACCTGCTGTTAACTCGGAAGAACTCGATGATAAACAAGAGAGGGTCCGCAGCGTGGGTCGATGCCCTTTTTCTCCTCAGGTTACCCCAGAAAAAGTGATGCATCAACTCCCCTTTGGATTCGCATACGCGGATCTCGGGACTTGGGGGAAATTCTCCATACTCCGCAGCCTCCCGTCCCCTCCGAGCTCCTAGTGCTCCAGCCAAGGATGATGGTAGGAATACCAAGAAGTCATAGTGAGACGAAGTAAGCATGCCGCGAGTTCAGTCTATTGACTGGAAGATTACAAGACTCTGCTGACACCTACATGACGGATCGAGACATTTCTGCCACATTAGATCCAAGCGCAGGAGTAGTGTCATCGGATGGTCAACTGTTGCTTAATATGATTATACAGACAAGCTGTCCATGGTCAAGTACGTTTGCTTCCTATAGCAGCCCAGATGCACAACTATCGGCAGCCGATGAACTGGAGACTTCCAAGTTTTGCCTCGGCAAGGATCCACCCCGTCATTTAGTGGAATGAATGCCTTGATAGCGTCTACCTACCCTCTCGCACTTCTTCTGCGTAAAAGGCAGCGCTCTATGGACCTGTTGGAAATGCCAAATCAAGTTGCATTGCTTGAAGATGATCGGGTTTCTCCAGAGAAAGTGATGTCAGTGGTGAGGACTACCTACATGTAAGGGAGGTATGGCTTATGGCCCAGCCGCGAAAACGCTCCGAATGGTGCGAGCCTCCGAGCCCCCGCCGACAACAAGCACCTCACTCCAGCAACCCGGCAGCGGCGCCCCGGCCTCAGTACGACATCAATTACCGATGGTCAGAGCCGGCCTTGTTCGGGAGCTGTACATACTCATTCGACGACTACAGGCCCCCACGGGGAAAATTGGAACATGAACTTTCGGCCTCGCAAAGCACTTATACATCGGAGGAGGAACAGACCGACTGAAGTTGTAAATGGCTCCTCTCCTTGTAGATAACCTGGCAGAAGACTCTCGCGTTGTGATTGAGTCAAGTGAGGGTCATGTATCATGAATCTCTCATTGAAGGTATCAACTCAAGTCTAGGGCCCCTTCTTCCTGTTCTGGTGCGGAAACTTAGAGGAAGATATCATCAAGCGCGCCAATGACTTTGCCAGTGGATTGGGAGCCTCCATTTGATCTCGTGATGCGGCTCAAGCTGAAAGAGTGGCCGTCCAACCGCAGGCTGAAACGGTATCCATCAACATGCATGGAAACTGCAAGTCGATGCCGTATCTGAGGACGCAAGCACGATGTCATTGGCAGCGAATTGGAGATTCAAGGCTTCAAGGCATACTTTGCGAGCCAATACATTGTACGTGACAGGTTCGGAGCATAAGGTAGGATCATTGCATAGGTCAGAAGATGTACCTCACTCACGTTCAGGGTAGTTGATAACCACGCTGTAACACCCAGGTGCCTGTCTCACCTGGTCGAAAGGACTATGCCGAATTGACGATTGTATAAGGTTACTCGTGTGGAGGCCAGATATCATTCTATGCTATACGAATATGTGTCGGGCAGTTGCACAATACCCAATGAATGTAGAAGAAAACATGTACACCAAAGGATGACTGTATGTATTACACATGCATGTGGTTTGGCTGCGCTGGAGTCGGATCGGAACGTTATTGAGTGCCGCGCCGAGATAACTTTTAGTGGGTATGTCGAGAGAGGTTCTGTTAATAAAGATACACAATGTCCGAGACAGGAGCCGGAAGTAACCGAGACTCCAACAATTACAGGGTCATATCTTTCTGCACGCGGGAGGTCCTTCAGCCTGCATCAGCTCATATCTTGTTCCGAGTCGAAGTCGATTACTGCTGCTTTTGAGGACGACTGCGTGCTTTCCACCGCCTGATTACTTCGTCTCTCTCCTGAGGAGTGGCTCTGCGAAAGGCTTCGATTCCTTGGCGTAGCCTGATGAGGATCATCTCGGCCTTGCAGTTGGTGAGGTGATGCTTTTGCAGTTCCTTCTCCACCCCCTTGAGTGTGTAACCTGGCAATCCAAAGGCAGCTATAAAATGTCAGCCACAGTCTCTCATCGCATGTCTACTCTGTATTTGACGACGTAGTCGCGGCGCATATCATCATCGTCAGACAAGGAGCAAGGCCGATCAATACTTACATGCGCCCAAATTGGAGAAGAATCCCTTCGAGCCACGCCAAACGCCCTTTCCGAGGCCTTTCGCACCCTCTTCACGGACACTCTTGTAAGGGAAGATTACCACGCCACTGAACGCGTCCCAGATGCCCAGCGTAAATTCCTTCGCGGCCGCCACGACTCCTGTTTCAAGGTCGATGATTTGGTCGCGACGACGAACCTCAACGCCAGCGTAGCCGCACGAGGGGTAGTTGTGAAAGCCGTTGGCGATGTTGTAGAAGAATGCCACGGGGGCTTTCAGGCCGACCTTGGTGAGCTCGACGGCGTAACGACCTGTTGCTCGCGTCAGATAGAAGAGGCGGCCGTTTCGACCCCTCTCTCGCGCATGCCAGGCGGCCTTTTGCTTGTCGTATAACGATGGCTGGCGGATCAGCGTGTCAATATCGGCGTTGTTCGACTTGAGCGACTTTCTTGCGACCTTGTGAGCATACAGCTCCATCTCTTTTGTAGAGAAGGTGGTTGGATTGATCCGACGGTTTGGTGAAGCTCCGTTGCTTCCCACCGAGCCAATCGTGATTTTATCTGCGGCCCACGGATCGATCCAAGATGGCCTCCTGCCTTCGCCTTTTGTATGCTTGGGTCGATATCGCAAGGCATGGGAGTATTCGAAAGTGGCTGTCGCAACGTCCCCCATGGGCCCGGTAAAGGCAGCTGCTAGGCCAACGAGGGGATGCTCAGCACCTTCGTCGACGTACCAGTTCTTGCGCCGGATAAGCTCAAGCTCTGGAGGCTGTATGAGTCCACGATCGACAAGACATGCGACGGCAAGGCCACTCAGTCGGGTTCCCGTTTTCTTATGTCGGTGTGTCGCTAATCGACCTGGACAGATCTCGCACTCGAACTGATCCAATCCAATCTGATCTTGGAAGCTCTTGGCCGTCGCTTCGGCACCGTTCTCATCAGCTATATCCTCAGCCAGTCGTTTTGCGGCTTCTTGGACGCTTGGCATCAACGCAACAGATATGCTCTCGGCCAGATTCTCTGCTGTCAATGACTTGAACGGGATTGGGTCTGGCCCGGCTCCAGCGCGAGCAATCATCTGTCCCCAGAAGGGCTGGTCGCCAAAGAACGGGACAATGACCGTGGGCCGCCCTGCCGCAATGCCGGCGGCGGTTGTTCCAGCGCCGCCGTGATGAACGACTACCGAGACGTGTTGGAAAAGCCAGTCGTGTGGACAATTGTCAATCAGATGAACATCTTCCGTGATCCTGCACTTGTCCCCAACGCCGCTCCATCCTCTGCTGATGATGGCACGGACTCCCGCTAGCTTGACGGCTTTGAAAAGAAGTTCCGAGAAAGCGTCGGCATCTTCCACAACGATAGACCCAAATCCTATATATATCGGCTTTGGCCCTTTCTCGAGAAATGCTGTCAACTCGGGCGGGGGGTTATACGACTTCGCAAGCGGCAGGAAAGAATACCCAACAACCTCGATGTGTTTGCCCCAGTCGGGAGGCTTCGGTATCAGGGACTCGGGCCAGAGGTATGTGTAAGGCACTCGCAATCTGGATAGAAGCTGGAATCCCCACATGACGCTGATGGGATCAAGGCCGAGTTTCTGGCGGCGGAACTTGTTGATCAAGTCTCCAAGACTACACCGAAAACGTCAGCAGACGAAGGGGGCCTACAAGCTGTGGGAGACGAACCCTTGCCACATCAACAACTCCATCATGATAAAGGAAAGGTAATTGGCGGTTTTGGCATCTGCGCCGCTGTAGTTCATTGAGGCCAGCGGGTGTGGAAACGCAGTGGTGGGAGAAAATGGCATAGTAAAGACCATATGCAGCGGGATCCCCAGCTTCTCGGCGCAGTGTATGTGGGCGATGGATGGCGGGTTGGCGATGATCGCGTCTGCAAGAAAGAGATCCTCGACATTCTCGACGTCTGTGGCCCTGACCGGATCCCCCATTCCGTCTCCTGCCTCTATACAGCCTCTCCAGGCACGGTTGATGATTTCCCACATCTCTGCCCTTCTCTTGCCGATATCCCCCGCCCTGACACTTTTACGGCTGGGAACCAGGCCTGGATTCCTCACCATGTACGACATCAGGGCCTCTGGGTCGCCGCCAATGTTGAAGAACTCAACGCCCTGGGACTCGACAAAGTCTTTGAAGGCGGGATGCGTGCAGATGCGCACTCGATGTCCATAGGGCGGCTTGGAGAGCAGCTGGGCGATCGGTATGAATGGTTGGACATCACCGCGAGAACCGACAATGAGCATGGCGATGTTCAACGGCGGACAGAAACCACCCGTCGATTTTCGTCTACAGATAGCTGGACCCGAGCAAGGGTTTGTCTGCATTCGTTTCGACGTCTCTTGGAGGTTCTTACACCACGTCGCAAGACTTCCGGCGTCGTCATGAAAGCACAGCTCGAATCTGCCATCCTCCGCGACGGCTCCAGATGTCACCTGTTTCTTGAGTCCATCGTCAATGGCGATTCGGCCGGCCGCGTTTGATCGGGTTCGACTAAGAAGCATCTTGGGTTTGTTTGTGCACCAGCCACAATAACTGGTCGTCCGGAGGTGGTATCAATAAGCAGATCATTGTATGGGAGCTTTCAAGGCAAGGCGAAGGGAGAGGGAGGTGTAGATGTTTGTCTAAGCACTTGCCCATAATTAGGAGCTTGGTCTCCCATCTGCCGACAGCTTCCGTTCCATGAGTTGGTCGTCCATCCGGTAGATCCGCCACTAATAAGATGCTTAGGCACTTGTTCTGGATATCTTACATGCAGTTAGCAAGTCTTCGTGACGTGTTTGGCCTATCTCGCATGTGCAATTGCCACCTCAAAAGCCTAAGCTGCCAAACCGGTTCTGGCTCAAACGCCACATGAGCCGCCTGTCAAGCTGAACAGCACAGTGACAGATTCAATTCTATATAAGATGGGCGGACAATGGGCATTATCGATCTTGATATTCCAAACTTTTTCTGACTACCCCGTTGGCCTAAATCACAAATCTGGGGATCACAGCGCTATGGGGCGTTTCCTCATGAGCAGACCTAATGTCAGCTGGAGGAGTCGTGTCATCTCTGGTTCTCTCGCATTGCTAGCTGCCGTTTCACCTAGAGAGACCCCTTCAGGTTATACCCCAGAGAACAATGGAGCCTTTGCGTCAATCCTGTCACCAGGTCATCCTACTTGGGAGGCGTCGAGGATGGACGAGTCATGTTGTTCATTGTTATAAACAACGGCTCTCCGCCGAAAACCGTTGCTGTGATTACGCATATCCGCCAGATTCCGTCGCTGATGAGGTCAGGCCTGAATAATTGTGCCTCTTCGCGTCACAAGCGTGGACTAAGCCACCATTGCAAGGCCACCAATGCTGTTAAATGACCCAAAATATATCGCCCCCCAATTTCTTCCTTTCCTATCCTACCTTATATCCCCATCGGCCAAGTCCATGTATCGCATCATTCTATACTTGCTTTGGAACCCTTCGCCGCCAACTATTCACCGTTTGATCATTCCATATGATCGTTCGACGCTTACACGCAAGCCGGTGTGAGGTTCCGGAACAGCCGGAAAAGCACCAAGAGCATTGTTCAGCAACTACATTTTCCACTTCTTGACCAGCCTTCCATCGACCCCAATCATAGCCTCCATCCTTACCCACATGACCGCAAACGACGCGGCGAAAAGGAGCACGCTCGTCATCACGGACATGCCTTCGTACGACCGCGAAGGGTTCCCTGATGAGTGACTCCGGATCAAGACTCCGCCAACTGGAGTGCCGACCAGAGAAGCCATGCCCCTCACCATGTACAAAACGCCGTTGACGGAGGCGAAATTCTGAACTCCAAACAGCTCAACCAAACTTGCAGGGAACAGAGCGACGTAGGCGCTTGCAAAGATGCCGTACAGAACGGTAAAGGTGATGAACAGGCCTTGTGAAACGGCCACCTCGCCGGACAAGGTCGAGGGTACCCAGAAGCTGACGGTCGCAATGGCGCTGATGAGAGTCGTTACCACCAAGGCGTTGAGTCGTCCCATGTGGTCGGCAGCGTAACCGATGACTATCTTCCCAATGGCATTGCAGGCGTTGCTCAAGGCAATGAAGTTGGCGCCTGCGGTGTCGCTGTATCCCAAGGTCCTGGCGTACGTGGCGAAGAAAAACAACGGAAGATAATACACGGCGGATTGGAAGATGGCGCCCAGGGCTTGGGCTGCAAACTTGCGTGTGCGAGCAATTCGCCAATTGACGATGGGTACCTTCAGGAGGCCGTCGAGGTGACTGGTTCTTGCACCGTTCTCCATGTCGATTCGAGCCTTTGCTTCGGGTTCCCATTCCATAGCCAAACTCGCTGCGATATTGAGTCCAAAGGCGAGGCCTCCAGCAAGTCGCAGAGCGTTGCGGTAGCCCATCGAGTCTACGGCGGCCTTGAGGGCTGGTGCCCATACAAGGCCTCCGATGCCGGTGCCCGAGGTGATGATGCCCAGTCCGAGGCCTCGGCGAGTGGTGTACCACGTCGGGGCAATTGTCACGGCCACCATGTAGCTCATACAGGTTCCCAGTCCGAGAAGGACTCCTTGAGTGACCTCAAAATGCCACAGAGACTGTCCAAAGCTCGCCAGAATCATCGCTGCGGAAAATATCGTCGAGCCGATGAGCGAGATCGACTTGGGTGAGAACCGCTTTGCCCAGGCGACAACAAAAGGCGCTCCAATGGTCATGAGGGAGATGGACATGGTGCCAATGAGATCGATCAATGCGGGCGACGCTCCGGTAAAAGGGGTATTTGGCTGTTGCGAAAGCGTCTCATAGACCGCTTGGAAGATGCCAAACGCGAAGTTTATGCCACAACAAGTGAATACGATCGTGAAGGAGGCAATGGTGATGATGATGGTTTGTCTAATGAAGGAGTTAGGGACAGCTTTTCAGGGCAGGAAGAGGGGGTCGTCGTAACCGATCTGCAGACAAAGCTGACCACGGAGCACATGAACTCAAGAAGCATACCGATTCGAAGGTTGGGTCTCGGAATGATCCGTAGGCTCGGTTGCGAGTTCTTCTTCTGCTCTTGATGGTGCATGCCGTTGAGTCAAAGCGATGTCATCTCGCGAGAATGGGCCTTGAGAGGAGGCCGTCTCAGCGATCGTCTCTGTCGTTGTCGACATGATGTCGGAGTATTAATCGCGTGATAGTGGTATATCAGATTGTATATTCAACCCGAAAGTGAGACCAGTGTGCGTAAGTTGAAAGAAGACGTGGAATTGGGTCTAGCGGGGGTATTTGTAGTTTTAGATCAGGGGAAATCGACAACACCATTTGACTCATAAGCTGACTCAGAGGCTCACTGCCGATATGCTTTATGCGATCAGCGGCTCTTCTATGCTAGTATTCCTCAAGGCTTCTACCTATCAGGGCTGCTTGTTTCCGCGGAGATGTAACAATTTGATGCGGCTTCATGTGAAGTTTTACAAAGTATTACCTGCAGCCTTAAGTCCGGTGCCGGGGTTTATACCGCCGCGTGATGACGAGAGATCGCGCCCTATAAAGGACATTTGCAACCCAGCATAGCGTAATCCGACCCGTCAAATCAGGGTCCTTAATCGAATCCCGTTCATACGGAAGCTGTGTGAATAGACAGACCAGAAGTGCTTTAATAGGTATTGTACGCATATGCCACAGACTGGATGACGAGGAGACGGAACCAGTGGCTGATCTTGCCAATTCATAGTCCCCGATACATCCAGGGACTGAGTTTAATGTCCATCGCGGCTCGTTGTTGGGACGGTCCAGGGATGTCAGATGTTGAGCAAGTGCCCTCACCTCCAGCGTCAGCATATTTGGCACTCAATGAACCTGGAAGATCAATCTGGTTCGTAAAGCTAGAGCACAGGACGGGTGCACCTGGTCTTCCCGAGTAAACTCTCCTCATCACCTACGCGGAGAAAAACTACTGCTATTAGGAGTTTCGGCTGCTTTCGGTCTTTCTTCACTCAATGTTAGTACGCTTACACCATGCCTCATAGAGGCATGTTCTCAAAGTGTCGATATCGCAGACATGTGTCATACAAATGCTGTCTCGGCAGTTATCGGCCCTTTGCCCCGGCGATCTGACTCGGATCGGAGCTCCGAAACAACCCCACCGTTCTACATTTGCTCGACCTCCGCCCCGAGCCTGATCCCACTGAGAACCCAATGGAGCTAACATCAGCGAGGTGCCTGAAGTAACTGGTGGTCTCTAATACTCGATGGGTATCGACAGTGCGTTCTGTCATTAGGTATTGTAAACATATATTGGAGGCAGGATCCAAGTTTGGGGCTATACAAGAGAATCTGTTCAAAACCTCCTTGTAAAGACCCCATTGTCAAAATCCCAAAATTGAAGCTTACTGTAACAAAAGTCAAGGCATTCGGTTCTGCCCCCTCAGTCGGATGAGGGCTCCAGTTCCCCCAGAACGTTCTCCGTAAATTGGCTTGGCACAGGCGCTCCTCCTAGGCTCAGATTACTTCAGGCTTCTAGAGGCTGTTTAGCCCAGCGTGTGCAGTTGACCTCTCTTTTTGGGACGTGATGAACGTGAAGTATTACCGCGTGGTACTTATAAAACTTCACGCTTTTCGCTTCGGCAGGAGACGCGGAATTCCGCACAAATTAGGACCTTGCTTTTTAGATGCATGCTTACCAAAACCGCTTGGTAAGCACGAATGAGATGAAGTGCTGGCTGGCGGTAGTAGCAGATTCACGCTGAGAAGCAGGAATTAGTCTTATTGTGTCGCCGCAACAAAGTGGTGAGCTGCCGGCCCTCGAGACTTCGTGAATGCATTACTACTTCGTACCTTGTATGCAACTTCACGGATAGAGTGGGTGCCAATCTACTGACGTAGAATGCCCGACTTCATATTGACAGGGTCGTGAGAGACATATAAAATATGCGAACCTCACAAGGGTCTCCGTCAACGCGAATGATCTCAGTCACTCAATTAAGCCTTCGACCAAACACGGACTCCTACTGAGTAGCGGTCATCATGCTATCTCAGATACTACGCTTCACTCTTCCCTCCGGAATTACAATTTCATCGGCATCGTTCCGGAAGCTGCGCCAACAGATTGCTGCAGCAGGCGCAACAATTCAATACTATGGCTATACTACGCCAACCAAAATGACGAGTCTCCCCCGAAAGCGCCATGAGGTATGCTGGGTACTCCGTAAGTCAGGGCTCACAGAACTTCATGGATACAATGCAGCCGTGTAGCTGACGCACGAGACAACCAGAGTGGCCCAACGAGCTGATGGATTCCACCGCTGTAGCCAAGGAACTGGCTGAGGCGGGTGTTGTTGATGCGACATCTTTGATCCTGGAGTTCACTGATGCTCAGTCTGAACATCTTACCTCTGCTCTTGAGGCTCCAATCTGCGAGTTTGTATGCGGCAAATGCGCACTCTCTTCCTCCTCCTTTCCCCGCTGCCCTTGTATGTCTGCTTACCGAAGACAATGTAGGCGTGCATCCGACTGAGAGACAATGCTCCCTTGGAGAATGAGGCTCTTCAAGCATCTATGCATAAAACATATTCTGACACATACCAGATCCAAGGTTTTACGGGAGGTTACTGGGGGTATGCGACCAATACAAATGAGACGGCGGGCGTGGCTTGTAGTGCCCTAACTCAGGAAACGGTGCCCAAGTCGCAGAGAAGGCTTGCAGTCTACTACCTCGGGTGGGATAGCATCGAGGTAAGTCAAAGGACTGTCCATTGCCGTATACGTGGTACAGCTGCTCAGAATATGTAAGCTACATGAGGATGGAACCCAAACCGAAGCGTTTGCAGAAGAGATCAACAACCTACAGCCATATTTTGGCCCGGGATCTGGAGCTTGGTACGCCATGCTTCGGAAACAGAAGGTAAAAGATACGTGATTCAAGGGCGTCTTGTTGCGGATGGCATGGCTGCCTGGATGAGGACAGCAAGGCTTCTATGAAGGCTTTCATACAGGCTTTCCTTACATCTCGCGCATCAAGGCGCCTCCACCGTGTAGCCAGCCTGTCAACTTAGCTATCCTCTTGTACCTGAAGAGCTACGCGCAAAGGGAACTGCATCTTTCTGTCCCCGTGATTGTCCGCAAAGCGGTGCTACTGGCGAATACCAGCGCTGTCACACACGCAAGAGCACACACAGGAGAATAGCCTTATGGTGAGCCCGAGCTCTTTGCTAATGCAGGTTGCTGTCACGTCTTCTCGATTTCACCTCGTCGAAAGCGAGCACATACGTATCGACTGCCGCACACAGCTCCCCCGTACAGCGAGGCGCAGCCCTGGTGTGAACGTGACCCAAGGCACCAACTGGTCGCCATTTATATTGTCTAGCTCGTGTATATTCCGTAGAAACTTACAACGCGTTGTTTGCTCGTGTCACAAAGAGTTTTTGCCGGCTGATAGGGTCTTTGAAAAAAATCAAGCAACATGGCCCCAACCTTGAAACTCGCGCTGGTCCAGTTCCAAGTCAAGGTTGGCTGCTTATCTTTAAAAGTCGCCTCATCATTGCTTCTTGACTGACAATATAATCTCAAGAACCCCTCTTTGTGCCGAAAGTTCTTGACCGGGCAGCTTCAGAAATCCGATCTGCTGCTGCCCAAGGAAGCCACCTCGTTGTGTTGCCGGAATACCATCTCACATCATGGGCTCTAGAGGACCCTTCATTTACGGACGCCTCTGCAGCGTCCGCGAGATATTTGCCTCTATCTCAGGAATTAGCGGGAGAGTTAAAGATTCACATCATCCCCGGAACGATTGTTGAACCTGTCACGACCAAGTCCTCAGATCCCGTTACTGCATCTCCTTCAAAATAGGACGCCAAGGCGGCTGAGGCGATCATCGAGCTGCACAACAAAGCTTACTTCATCGCTGCAGCTACCGGGGAGATATTAGGAGCATACCAGAAAAAGAAACTCTGGCACGTCGAGCGCTGTGTCCTCATTGCAGACAAGAAGTAGCCGCACAAGGCCTTCGGCGTCCCTCTACTCGGTAGCAACCACTTAGTACGTGTTAGTCTGCTCATCTGCTGGGATCTTGCACTTCTCGAAGCCCTACGGCAGTTGGCTGCGGACGGTGCAAAGATCGTCATGATTCCTGCATACTGGCGCATCAAAGAGAGTGATCCGAGACTCTTGGCTTTGAACACGGACTCCGAGGCAGTGTTCCTGGACAGCGTTAATGTTGCTGGAGCGTACGAGAACGATTGTGCCGTTGCTTTCTGCATGCTTGGGATCATAGCCAGATTGCGATGCCGGTGCTTGGATCACTTGGGAATCTGGGAGCTGACAAGAAGGGTGCATCTTTGGTGAGGTGGATCTGGATGCCCTGAAAGTCGCGGAGAGCCATCACAAGGCAAGAGAGGATATACGTGGTAAGGCGTGGCACTATTAGCCTTGGTATTTAGCCTTGGTATCCGTTCTCACGAGCTGTTGATACTTATTCTCAGTCCATTTTGCCCCAATGCCCGCTTTATAGCATGCGTAGAGTCCAAATCGAGCTCCCTAACTGGCTTCCCAGAAGCTCTGCTGCCTCCCCATTCATCAGTGCGTGAAGGTAGGCGTCCCAAAGTAGCTCGAAGCACCTTCAAGATGTGTTAGAGGACAGGTCTTCGTCACAGGCGGCGAATCATGGCTGTATGCCCTAAGGATAAAGGGAATACTTGAACCGCCCAGAATTCCCACGAAGTCGCCCGTCACAACATCATCGCAGATGCCTATGTACCCCGACTTTGTGAGCATGAGGCTGCGCTCACGCATGGTAATGATGATCAGCTCAAGGTATGCTGGCCATTCATGCAGAACTCCGTCAAGATGGTGCCTCAAGGAACGCAGCTGCTCCAAGAATTGATCCAGAAAGCGGGCGTCTTGAGCAATAAGAGTTTGGAGGAGTATGTTCCCAGTCGACCACCAAAGTAACAGCAATTGTGCTGATGACGTGCTACCAAGTAGGCGCATAACTGTCGGCCGAGTCGGAAGGGAAGAAGTCAGTCTCCTCGAAACTCGTTGCGAGTGAGCATAGAAAGTCACTCAGCGGATATTTAGCCTGGTGAACAGCTCCAGACAGCGCCTGAATGTCGAGCGGAATGACCGTGATGATAATGTCGTGAATATTGCCAACGGCAATAAGAGCACTTCGAGGGTCAATATTTCGATACGATTCTTTGGTATCCCCGACGAAGCGTCCTTGTTCATCTCGGAGTGATGTAGAGGCTTGTTGTGCGTCGTACCGGTCTAGCCTGGTACCCAGGATGTTATGGCTAACCATGTATTTGCGTCGCGCAGGTCGCATAGCTGAAGCAAGCTGAAGTACGTGGGTTGTGGGGTTCTAGTCGGTATCACGGGGAAAGTCATATTTCAACCCCTTCATGAGTATCGCGAAATCGGTGAAGATATCGCGGAGTGGAAGGCCTCAGTCGATGTCGTCGACGAGAAGCTGCATGCCTACTGAGTCTAAATACCAATGCTGCATCATGCCATACAAGGCATATAAGCGGTCCCGTGGATCGGAGCACTCGAAGCTATCAAAGTCGACAAGAGTATCGAGCGGCGCCTGTCGTTCTACCCTTGCATCCGCGTTCCGAATCCGCGACATTGTCCGCAGAATAGTGCGATGTTTGCCACTGAAGGCGCCCTTGTCGTTCTCAAATAGTTCAATAAAGGCCAACTCAAAGGCATCCCAGTGTATGCTCGCCGTACCATAATGCACCCACACGTCCTTAGCCAGTACAACTTCTTGGATGATGCCCCTTCGTTTAAACCACGACCTCTCAAGCAAAGAAGGAAAGGGCAGCGGGCGAATCATCACTCCCTAGACAGACAGACCCCGCCTGGTTAATCTTGAACCTTTTCCTCCAAGATCGATACTACTCTCGCCCTTCATCGTCGGTTCATCAAAGATCAGGGGAGCCAGATGGGCGAAGAATTCGAGGCACAGCCTACCATGGCCCGGAACGTCTTCGGAAGCCAGCCAAACAAGGACATTCTCCGCTCTCGCATAGGTTGTTGGAGAATGTGCCACCTGGTGATTACGTTCTGTGACGTTTTCCTGGTCGATGCAAAAAGCGTCAACCCACAAAACGAGTGTTTGATCCGGCTTTCTCAAGCTGCGGAGTGCGGCATATAGATTCTCAGTGTAGGAATCACGCTACTAGAGGGCTTCCGAACTAGGTGTGCATAGGTGTTGTCCACTTCTTCATCGCCTACAACGTGTAGTGAGTGTGAGAACACCGGCAATCCCCACGTGTAGGAGAGAGCCTGATACTTGACACGTCTGGGGTCGGCCCCAGAGGCCCGACATCTTCAGGGCTGGCGTCGGGAATCTTTGTCTCCACCAGACGGCAGATCAGGAGATTGAGGTCCTGCAAATCCCGTGTTGGCATGCGATGCAGCAGCCGGATGGAGAAACCTCCGCGAGAGGCGGCGGGAAGTGGCCGAGACTTGTATTTCATCTTGATTGCAATATGAGCATAGCTGTAACTAGACTATAGGGAATCACGGATCTCTGATGAAGAGGCGAGGAAGATGGGCATAAGATGGCGCATTCATCCCTGGATTGGAGCTTTCATCTGAGCATGGGTGCCTAGAACCTTGCAGCGGAGTCAGCCTCATCCACAGACAAGCTCGCGGTAGAGAGCGGCATCCTACGACGGGATGTGCTCCAGTGGATTTACACGCTTGCATGCGTAAAGTAATCTAGCAGGCCTAGGTAGGTCATACTCCGACGGACACTTTGGTCGCTGCTTGCAACTCACGAAAAGCTCAAGGAGCTGTTTGAAAATCCCCAACTCGGGCTAACATGGATACCCTACAATCACAGTGAGGTATTCTGCCCTGTTGGATTGCTGGTTATGGAATCCGTAGCCGAATCTCGCGCTTGAAAGCAGCATGTAGTCTGCAGGATGCTGCCACATGCAAGCCAATATTGCACCTGCAGGCGGTGTGACAGCGAATCCAATGTCTAAAAAGCTTGCGGAGTGTTGAAACATTACTGGATACAGAAAGAGGCCATCTGCTAATCGTGGTCGTACAGCAGAGACCTGTATCTCTTCATCCAAATATCTCTGCTAGTTATGCATATAGAACCTCAATTGCCTATTCATATCCTCTCATTTAGACGCAAATCATCGCAGCAGGTTGCATTCGTCGGATGGATGCATGCTGCCATTCGTATGACAAAACCGAAGGATGCAGCAACCAACAAACGCCAAATTCCGCATAGCGTTGGTTGCTGAAAGGGCACGAGGCCATCTCGACGTGTGCCAGGGGTGAATTACATGTCCGAGCTGAAAGTGACGGCAACTAGCTGGCCTTCACTGCATCTTCAGCTTTCGATTCTACCATAGGCAAAAGTGCATTGACATGCAGGATTACTGAGTAACATGCGGCACGACTGCAGGGCAAGCTCAGCCGTTGGGTTCAGTTTCTGTCACTATTCCCATAGAGGCAGTGCTTGGCTATCCCGCCGCCACTTGACTGCTTAGTTTTGCTCGGGACTCGGTCGAGGCGCAGTCTCATTGCCTACAGTAGCCGTAGACAGTACATGCATTAGGTGTGTGTGCGGGTGTATGTGTGTGTGTCTGGAGGTGAGGCTGAGCCGCGTGAAACTAGCAAAAACTACAAATCACAAAAGCAGTTGCTTCGTCCTCGGATTTGCCCTCGAACGTGCGGCTGGCATTTCCAGGGTCTGCCACCGTTTTAAATGCAAAATAAGTCCAAAATAATTCCCGCACATGTTGATACGTGGCGCGTTGGAGTCGAACTTTGGTGCTGCTCAAGCTTGGCGCGCTGAGACGCTGGGATCGCTGGGAGATCATCGCTTCAAGGAGGATGCGAACAATTGCAATGACGGAATACGTGGGGACAGGATGACGGGAAAACGCCTGAAAAGATGGGATTGGCGCCCGGTTCATGTGAGAACTTGGAGTATGTACAGTACCAGTAGTAGTAATTTGAAGGGCCGGAGATTGAACTTGAGTCAGCGCAAAATGGATTAAGCCAGGGGACAGGCATGACGATCGAGGAGGAGGAAATAGTACGCAAGTAGAGGCACTGAGAGGAACTGTCAAAGTCACTTTGTCCCAAAGACAAGGCTTTCTCTCGAAGCCACGAGACCACAATCCTGGGGATAAGAAGAGAGGGGATGCAACGGCGAGGCGCATCGTTCCAAAAATATCGGGCTTGGCGACCAACTCAATCTGTACCTTAATGGGAGTTTCAACTCAGCTTTGACCAACATGGGATTCGGGGCCAAGACGGGCGCTAAAATAATGCCTGGTCAGCGGTCTCAAAGGGCTGGAGGCAAAAAGGCTTGAGCACGGAGACGGGCTGGGGCTGGGGCGAGAAAATACTGTTGTGTAGTATAGATGGTCGGCCATCTCTCCACTTGCGAAGCAGCTTTCGAAGACCCCTATTCCTGTCGTTGGATGAGTGACAATGCATATCTACAAATTCAACGTAAGACCTGAAGTACAATCTTGATACCTGTTCGAGACTGGGTTGCAGATGTTGAATGGAGTGCAACTGTACTTGTACGAGTAAGCAGCCCCTTTTATTATCTGTTTCTCCGGCTTCAAGGCCCGACACCGCCATTGTTCTGGCAGGACACGAGCTACCGAGTCGGGTCGGGCCCATGCCATCGAACGGCGGCACTTGGCCTCGTGGAAGCTATAGGAGCCGGGGTAGAGGAACTGGATGGAGATGGCTACCTAGGTACAGATTGGTAAAATGACACTCCTACCATGAATCAAGTCCGCATGTACAAATAGGTCGCGTGTCTGGTAGTCCAATGAATATAATACTCACCGAGGAAGCTGCTATCAAGAAGACTTCAGTAACAGGGCGACACAATGACCGTCCCCTAGGTATTCAGACTGTAAGTTCAAGTAATGTTCCGTGGCTTGCGATATCGCTTCAATGTGAACCGACTGTTCCCCGCAAGTCATTCGCCCGAGACCACTTGGAGATTCCGTTGCGAGGGAACGATTGCTCGAGTGGGCTATTGGGAAGTGACTCAGGAGCGCTGAAGCAAGAGGACACGGAGTCTGGATATATACCTAACAGGTTTTCAGTGATTATCATGCACCTGTTCGTCATCCTAGCTATTGAATGGCTTGATGCTGCAGTAAACGCAAATGGACATCCATGTCCAGGATGAATGGACAGTTTGGACTGCGAGGTGTTAGTTTTACTGCTGATCCCAGCAGAAAGAACAGTGTCTCCAAATTAATGGATCATACCTACTCATGGACCGCTGGTCTTCACTCGCAGGGCAATGGCTGTGAAGCGAGAGACAAAGCATGAAACCCCAACGCCCCCATCGAAGGCGATACACAGTACATGTACGGAGCAGATCACAAACATGGAGGGCTGTTTCTTATTCATCCTCGCCCGCCCAAAAGGACCAAAAGCCACGGTGCCAGAGCACAGGGCCAAAGCACGCGACTCTGTCGGCTGTCCTGGCCCAATCAGCGCCGGTCCAATACCTACACCGTTGCGCCGCCTCCTGATGCCCTGGTTGCCTGGCAAGCCTCGGCCCCCATCGACCCAATTCAACTTCTCGAAGCTAGCGGAGCATGCAACATGAAGTGGAGGGCTGCGACTTCAGTTCTTGGTTCAGCGCTGGGCTTGTGGGCGGTGGGGGGTTGAACTTGGAACTTTGACGCCAAATGTCGCAGTGCAAGTTACAGCGCCCACAGCGCCGGCTGCAGCGCCCACGCTGGGTACCAGTACTTGCAGAAACCCGCAGCTGCAGGGCCTGGGTGCCTTGGAGGTGCCTTGGAGTGCCCTTTTATGGCGCACGGATCACCCCTAGCGGCCAGCCCCCCCACATTATCAGCGCCACGCGGGGCTCTGATTCGCCCCCAATCGTGCGACAGAGGCGGCAGCCGCCCCCCCTAGTGCCTGGACCCAGGTACAGGTACCTCCGGTGATCGCCTGGGGCGCTCAACTCTGGAGCACGAGCAGTTGAACCAACCGACTCTGGCGACGATCCAACCAACCGTGTTCCTCCATCGTTCTCGACTCTCCTTTTCCCTTTTGCCTACCTACCTTACCTGCGCTTTTCTACTCTCCTTCACCCGCATCAGTAGCCGCTTGCCCTGCACTCCTTCGGGCCCAGGCTTCCTTTGCGATCGCGACGTTGCTCGAAGTTGCTCGACCTCGTTCCTTTGGCCGACTAGTCGATTCCAATTTCGCCTATCGAATAAGGGCCGGAGCATCGTCACAATCCTTCGTTCCGGCGTGTCTCCTTTCGACTGTCCCTCTCTCTGGTCCTCTACAGTACTCGTCCCGCCTCGTCTGCGGCGCCCTCGCCACCTCTTCCTCTTGCCTCGTCTCCCCTCCTCCCCCTCCTCGGCATCCTGCCCTACCTAATCCTAATGAGAGCTTGCGGACAGCCTCGTCTGCCTCGCTTCTCCAAACCCCAGCAACTGTCCGCCAAGGCCAGCTGCGGTGCGACCTTTTGCGTCTAACCAACAATCGTGTTTGACTCGCTCGGGTTTGTTTCGCGGTAACACCATTCTTATCACCACTCGAATCGCGCCGCGGTCGCTCTCCGAACAATCTCGTCCTTCTCCCTTCGACACCTGCGGCCAACGGCGACAGAAACCAACTTCGAATAGCCGTCTCGATACTGCCATGGAGCCGTCCGCTGGCAGTCGTCACGATGCCTCTCCCTCTCCCTCACACCACCTCGGCGTGACCCGCAGGTTCGCGCACGCCGTTGCCTCTCGCCTGACCCGCCGACGATACGTCGGCAACATTGTCTCCCGCTTCGCCAACCGCCGCTTCGCCTTTGCCGTCGCGACCGTCTCCATATTCAGCGCCAAGGGCGTCCACATCTATACACATCTCTCTTCGTTACCCCTCGTCCACCTGGTGCGATGGGGGTATTCCTTCTTTGCGCAGGACGTCACGCTGCTGGTCCTCGTCCGGCTGCTGCTTGACCCCTGGCTTACCGAGGGCTCTGGCTGGTTGCGCACTGCGACGATGAGTCTGGCATCCATCATCATCACATATCTCATCACCGTGGGGGTTGTGACAGTGACCTTCTTTGCCGTATGCGGCTCGGAGATCCATTGGCGCAACATTGGCCTGGCCGGCGATGCCTCCTCCTTTGCCATGTTTCTCTCCGGCCTTGCGTCGCTCGTTGTGGTGCTCTTTACCGTGCTTTTCGTCGCCTGCATCATGCAAGACATTTGCTACGTAGCGGCGGGCATAGCTACCGACATTCTCAAGTGGCCCATTTCGTTTGCTCTGCGTCGCTCTTCATCTTCTGCAGCCGCTTACTCTCAGGTCCCTCAGCTCGACGTTGAGCTCGCCAACGCATTTGACGAACTGGACGACGAGGAGGAATTCTGCAACTTGAAAAGCAAGACGTCAGTCACCATTCTGAGGCGCCTGCTCTACCTCTTCATCGGCTGTGCGCTTCTTACGCACGTCATCCTGATTCTCATTCGACCAAACGAGAGTGCCCTGAACTTCTTGTCCTGGACTCCAGCTCTTCTTCCCTTCGTCGATTTCACCTTTTCGTCTCCCAGTCTCGACCATCTCGAGCCCATCTACAATACAGGCATCGGGCGCTCCTGGGACAACCGGACTGCTTTGACCGACCCCGTTTCCTTCCCCTGGCTTCCCCGGAGACACATTCCTGGATTTGGAGACTGGTACAAGAACCACCAGCATTACAACGCTGCTGCGGACCCCCTCAAGATTTCCAATCTGCAGGACTCGCTTCTTCCAGCGCTGGAGGATAAGCTCGCCGACGTACCGATTCGTCATGTCATGCTCATTCTGCTCGAAAGCACGCGACAGGACGTGTTCCCGTTGAAGAAAGATGGCCTTATCTGGAATCGCCTGTCCAATTCATACAGCAACGGAACCCTGCCCGAGGAAGCTCAAGCCATGCTCGCAAGCCTCACGTCCAACGCCAATTATATCACGGGCGACTACGACGACGGATTCGAACACGAGAGCAAGAAGAAGCGTGGCGGTATCAGCTTCAGTAATGCTCTCACCACTGCCACCTATACCATCAAGAGCATCGTCGGCACCATGTGCGGCCTCACGCCGCTCATGGCAGACTTCAACCTGGAGTACCTCCACCACTTCTATCAGCCATGCTTACCCCAGGTTTTTGACGCCCTCAACAAGCTGGACGATGATGATGTCGATGCCGATGCCGACAAGGAGAGCGCCAAGGATTTCACGTCTTTCAAATGGCACTCGAGCTTCCTGCAATCCGTTACCAAGAACTACGATAGATATGTGCCTCTGATGTCTTCCATGGGCATCACTCCCGACAACCTCGTCTCCAAGGAATATCTCAGGAGCCGCTTTGCAAAGTTTGGACCCGTCGATCTGCCAGATATTAACTACTTTGGCATGGCCGATGTCGCCGTCGAGGACTACATCCGAGACGCCTTCGTCCAGGCCAAGAAGAACGACGAGCGCGCCTTTGTCACGCATCTAACGAGCACCAGCCATCATCCCTTTGCGATCCCAGCCGAGGAGCCATACACGCCGCTGGGTAGTGGCTTGGACGATATTTCTCACTACATCAATGCCATTGGCTACGACGATCGATGGCTGGGCAAGATTATGAAGATCCTAGACGAAGAGGGCGTTGCCGACGAGACTCTTGTTGTGTTTGTCGGCGATCATGGAGTGTCCATGCCCGAGAATAACATCCTGGCGCCGTATTACAACCCCAACATTGGCACTCTTCGCGTACCGTTGGTCTTTTCGCACCCCAAATTGCCGGCAATCCAGGTCGACGACGCAATCATCTCGTCCCAGATTCTTCCTACGATCCTCGATCTTCTCCGCGAAACCGGTTCGCTCTCCAAGTCGCAGACGCGCGCCGCTTCGGACATGGTCCAAAACTACGAAGGCCAGTCGCTCATTCGGCCAGTCCATACAACCAACAACGAAACCGGCCAAGCCAACTGGCAGTTCACGGTCGTCAATCCGGGTCGCGCCATGCTGAGCATCCGCGACGCTCGTCAGCCTGACTGGCACCTCGTCGTGCCCATCATCGACAACGTCGAGTGGCAGTTTACGAACTTAATGAAAGACCCCACAGGGGCACACACCCTGCTCGGGTTCGACTTTGTGAATTTCATGTACAGCGTTGAAAACACACACGGCGTCGACGCCGCGAAATGGGTCGAAGAAGCTGCATTTATGGCCCGCTGGTGGGTCGAAGAGAATGGAAAGCGATGGCGTTATGGTCCCTATGCCAACTAAAGAGGCATTTGGCTTTGCCTTTTTTTTTCGATTGCGATTTCAATTTCAACTTTTCTTTCCTTTCCGCGTTCTCATCTGCGACTTTCATCTCTTGCTTCCGATATCATACTTCTCCCCCCTGGCTCTTTTGATGTACTGATATATATATATATACGGGGATGGCATTGAATCCGGCGTTAGATAATAAACCATGGGGCTGCGGAGGTCTTTGTGAATTCTGATATGATTGGGTGTTTCTTACTTTTTTTTACTTGTGATCTGGATACCGTTGATAGCATTTCGAACCATCAACTCATGGCGAGCATGTATACACATCATCAATGGTACAATTCAAGTTGAAAGATGTGACTGTGGTGCATGCTATGTTTATTCACTCCTGTGCCGGTCAACGTAGACGAAAGAACATTAGGTAGCTCGCCATGTGGACGCAAAATCTTCCGAGTTGAGGTAGCTAAGGTAAGGTACCTTATCTAGAAGCAAGTCCCTGAGAGTGGGAACCTAGCTACCTACCCTTTGAACATGACAACCTGAGGCCTTGATAAATCGTCGTGACCTTCGGAGTCATAGCCAAGACAGTATTCTTTACAGTGCGACAGCAATGAGTGACCTGGGCTAGAACTGTTACTGCGTGCGATGGAACGTTCCGGGAATCACTTCACGTACAGTGTCTCGTAATTGGAGCATATTGGCGGGGCAGGCTGGGGAGCTTCCTGACGCCTCCTACCTGCCAAACTTCATCGCCTTTCAAGCTCGACGCCTCCGCGGAGAACATATCGCATATCTTCGCTGCCATTTCTACTTCGTTCGATACTCACGCCACAGCCATCTGAAGTGGTCTCGTGGTTTCTGTTTGTTCTTTGGACGTCTGTCGCGCCACTCGAGAGTGACATCATGGCCACGATATTCAAGCTCATCTTCTACGTCCCGCAGAGCCACATCGAAGTCTGCAAAGCTGCCATCTTCGCGGCCGGCGCTGGTCGTTATCCCAACAGCTCCTATACAGAATGCTGCTGGACGGCGCTGGGCACCGGGCAGTTTCGCCCGGTGAGCGGAGCCAACCCGCACATCGGACAAGTCGACAAGCTGGAGACTGTGCCTGAAGTGCGTGTTGAGGCGCCGTGCGTGGGACAGGAAGTGGCAAAGAAGGCTGTAGAGGCGCTGAAGAAGTACGTGTTCCATCGTGGTGACAAATTCTGGCGAACAGGATCCTAACAATTTTCACTTTTGCAGGGCTCATCCATATGAAGAACCGGCATATGAGGTGTACAGGCTGGAGGACTTCTAGACGGCAATGTCTCAACAATCTCCGTGTTCAACCTCGGACGGTTCATGATGCAGTAATGGGTGGAATACGAACTTCAAGTCCTCATGCAATTAAAATAGCTAGCCTTGCACTTCTACTCTTTTCTCATCACAGGAACCACTCAAAGTCCCGGTAAATCGTGACGAGCTCCCACGCACCAACCTCTGGCTCAATCAAATTTGGGATGAAGCCCAGACTGCCCGCGTTCGAAAACCCATTGGGATGCTCCCTCATCCTGTATCTATTCATCCCTTGCTCAAATTGGAAGAGCCATTGTGTGACATCTCCATTGATTCCGGACGTGCGGAAGGTCTTTTTTTCTCACACGTCAAGGTAAATGCCGCTAGACAACATCTGCCTACTGTGACGACGAAGTCGGCGGGCGTCAATGGTGCTGCTTGTCGTTGTTGTATGAAGTCGTCGTAGGACCAGCGGTCTACTCGAGCCCGGGAGTGAAGTATTTTGGCGGCCACGATGGTAGAGCGAACTTCGAATACTACATTTACCCGAAAGGACCATTGGCCATTGCATCGTTGCAATTCATCATCCTTCTGTAGCTCATTCTTGACAACGTCTTGTGGTATGGCGACAACATGAGTGAGAATAACGTCAAAGAGGTCGCGGGTATCAAAGGCCCTCCGGAACTGGATTGCTGAAGCGGTGATGATGCTTCGATGTAGCCACCTCGGAGTTGCAGACGAAGAGGCCTGACCAAAAACCCCCTTTGCGTCTCCCATAGTGTCAGAAGGAGGATCGTCCAGCCTCGGAGCATTCTCACAAGATTGGCCGCTCCTCTATCTCATGTGGGAGTAGTTGACGCAGTACAACAGACCATTCATTTCGCCGCCAAAGATGTTGTAACACGACTTCTCGCCGTACGACAATTACTACAACTCCCGTGGACTGATGGTATTATCGTAATAGGGGGAGGATTGATAGGTTGGATGCATGAAAAGAAATCGATCTTCGCTGAGCTGCAGATCGTCCTCGGTAACGAGGATCCTCAAGCCTCCGTAAGACACGACTGCGCTGTAGCGAAGATGAGCGACTGAGCTGAAACCCCAGGCGCTTGTGTAAGGGGCTCACCGAGAACAGGAACGACCGTCTCGGGGGAATTTGGAGGGATGCTCACAAACCTGTCTCAGAACTCGCCGACCCGATTCGAAATAGTTACTGTCTTATCGGCCTGTGACGGAACTGGATAGCCAGGCTTGTTGTGCTACTCTCAATCTCTCGGAGGCCATCCGTTCCCAGAGACGTCGGCATTTAGAAAGTTGAGGAGATCTTTCCGTGCATCTGTGTATGGCAGGAGCTGATCGGCCAATGGGTGTGCCTCAATCGAGTCCGAGATGCAGAGTGTTGATTATAACCAGAACCAACAGTACGAGTCCGAGTAACCCATGATGAGAATTTGCCAATTGGCTTAATGAAGCCTATGTAACCCACTTGGAAAGGGTAGGGAGGTTTGGGAGTTCAAATTGGTCGCCTTTAAGGGTATCTTGTCTAACAGAAGCTGTGAGACAGTCCATACGAAAAGAGTCAGCTTACATGTGCTTTACTTGACACGGTATTAAATTTAGAACTGAAGTGTCGTGTATTGTTGCAAAGAGCCAACTCGCCTTATGTGATTTCTGATGTTGGAAAAGCCGTAAATCGCCGCCTTGCGATCACCTTTTCGTGCACCTCGACCTCTGGGTCAACAACAAGCAAGCCTCTCACGTCTAATGACGGTTGGGAAAACAGTGTGACGCCTTGAATTGCGAGTGAAGGAGTAAGTAAGCCAACTGCTGCAACTTAGATTTGGAGTCTCTTGACATCTTGACGGCAATGCTAGGAACGCTCAAGTCCTTTGAAGGACAAAAGGACAGCGCGTCTCATAATATTTCCTCTATAGGTAAGTCATGACGAAATTCAGTCCTTCAAGCCTCGTTGGGTATGCGGTGATACACAAGCACATTTGTCCCATCCGTAAGAGGCTCGTTTCGCGACTCCAACTTATATCCTCCCAGCTTGGGCGCTGCCACCCACCAGACTGCCCAGTAAACAACAGACGCGGCCAAAATGGAGATGCCCACAATGGCATAGAGCCAGTATGGCAGACTAGTATCGCCTTTCCCTCCTGGGGGCCTCAAGAACGGAGCAACCAGCTGGAATGCCTGCCCAAGCATAAAGAACGCTGCGACCGGAAGCCATACTTTGAATGGTCGCGGTGCCTTTGGCTCCGTCCAGCGGAGATAGAACAAACCTGCGACCACCAAGAAGTTCATGACAGCTCCAGGATATCCTTCGACGTCAAGAATGAAGCTGTAGGCGTCTCCGAAGGGTATGGCAACAATGACGATGAAGGAGGGGATGAAATGCAGGATCAGGCCGGCAGACGGCGAGCCGAAGGGCCATGACGAGGCCCAGAACCGTGGAAAGGGGATTACGCCTTCCTTGGCAAGCTCCTGGTTGACTCGCGACTGGGCAAAGGTCACTGTCAAGACGTTGCCGTATGCCGAGAGGGCGACGAGGACACTGAAATGGAGTAAGTACGGGCTGGTGCATGGCAACCGTGACAGTCCCAAGTAACTCAAACTCACCTCAGGGCCCTTTGGGCGGCTGAGCCAAACACCTTCTTCATAAAGAATGAGGCTACAGTCGTTCCGCTTGCCGCAATCTCTGCAGGTGTTGCCGCGGAGAAATACGCGACATTGGCCAGGATGTATAGGATTCCGCACGTCGAGAGGCCCAGGGGGCCAGCGATCTTGATGGTGCGGACAGGGTTTTTGACTTCGTTGAGCACGTACATTGCATTTGACCAACTGGAGAATCGCAGGTCAGCCTTGAAGTCTCTCATCAGCGCAATAGATCTTACCCGGCGTATGAGTTGAGCACTTTGAACAATGCAGTTGCGTATGGGTTGCCGGACTTCGCGGACCCCTCAAACGCATTGTGGAAGCTCGCATGAGGATCCGGTACCCGAGAAACGCCACCTCCGAGCACCACCCATCCAGTGACCACGATGAAAATGAGAAGAATAAGCTTCAAGATGGTGAAGAAGTTCATTCCGTGTACGCCGAGCTTCGGGACAAATGTGTGGATAAGAGTGACGGAGATGATGACACCAATGGCAATGCCTCGCTCTGCCCATTCCGTGACTGTTCTGTTTGCTGCTACCAGAATGTTTGATGCAAAAACAATGCAACCAGAGGCTGTTACTGGTTAGAATTTTGTTTTCCTTCGTCCGCACCAATTCGGGAACCCTCTCACCAGTGAAACCAAGGGCGATGGCTTGGACCGCAAAGATTGTCGTTATCAGCATCTTTGGTCGCCGGTATGCTGCTTCGAGATATACTTTCTCGCCGCCGCTTCGAGGAATCATGCAGGCAAACTCAAGCCAGACGCAAAGCCCGGAGATGGATAGCAGAAGGCCCAGCACCCATAGAAGCATGGAGGCGCCCAACGACCCGACGCCATTGACAATCGATGAAGGAGTGGAAAAGATGCCCGTGCCAATGATTCGCCCGATACTGAAACAGCGTCGTCAGCAACTCAGCGCTTCGAATAGCTTGGAAGTGGAAAGGGAATGATGTCGCACATCAGAGATGTTGTGCTGAAGATGCCCAGATGGCGACCCATGCCTCCAGCAAGGTACTGGTCGAAATGCAAGCCTCCCACTTCCTCCTTGAACTCCGTCTCGGATACCTGGACTCCATTGTCGCTGGAAGCAAATGCGGCCTCGTTCTTCGACTGGGTTGGTGAATCGCTGGCCGCCATGTTTGTGGTTCCCGTTGCCGACGCGTTCGAACTGATAGAAGACGACGACGATGTTGGCCAGAGCAAGGGACGCGGACTTTTTATGATAACCAAAGCCAAACATCAAAACAACCCGCCCTGCATGATGGTACATGGTGCGCCACGGGCCTGCCGAGTTGGTGTGGTTGCACACCAACAGCGGTCGAATTGCGTGATCGCCGTCAAGAGCTGCCTGGAGATCAGAGCTGCCTCTTTGGCATATTGTCCCACTGCTACTACAAAGGAGCACCTTGGAAAACCGAGTGCCGATACGGAGTATTATGGAGCCGTTTGTCGATATAACACCAGATGATCTGTGCAAAGTCGGCTTCTATGACAGACGTATAATAGGGCTGTTGGTCGTTCGCGCGATGGCGCCATTTGCCAATGCCAAGATGGAGAATTATTTGTTTCCAGGCCTTTTCCTCCGTTGGTTCTACTGCCAGCTTCACCGGCGAACTAAGCTAGAAGGATCGTCCGCTAGGAACAGGGGTTGGACGGTTGATAGGCTCGAGGGCGAAGTGAGCGAGTGACGGTGGTTGCCGTGTTCCGGCTTATCGAAATACTACAACCATCCGCCATCTCTAAACGGCTCTGGCGTCAGTCTCGCTGTTGCGGATTGGCGATGGTGACGATGGTTGGAATCTAATACTTTGGGTTGGTACCTATATGGGAGCATAAGCTGTGGTTGTTCGCTTCCTCAACGGGAATTCGTGCATAGGCCCCATTGATGTCTTACTATCCACATTATCAGATAGTATACATGGGAGCTTCAGACGAATCTTCAAGCAAATGCTAACTCGTTGTGTGCTCGCAAGATAAAAGTGCTGAAGACTAGCGCCTTACACCGTTCATACGGGTTCGTGTCCAACTCTCTTCAGCTTGGACCATCCTGCATACCATCAGCAAGGGCCCCAGGCCGCCGTGATTGGTTCATCGAGTCTAGACCAGAGCCTTTGCCCTATGATGTGCTCGCCATCAGCTCTCGCGCAACACTCTGTCTTGGGAAGGACGAAGGAAATGCAGCGGTGGGATTGGATGGCCACAGCTCGTGAAGTGTACATTGATGAGCTATGTGCGGTGAGCCTGTAAGGCTGGACGTTCCTCGTGGTAAGCCGTCGCAATATCATGTCTGCTGGCACGCAGAGGTGACATACTGGAGCGTGGTTGAGTGTATTTCGTCCCTAGATCGCCCTGTTGCCTGTGCAGATGTGCCCTTGAACAACAAAAAAGCTCGCAATACAGGACTACAGTGACGGATGGTCGACTACCCATCAAGCTGCGCAAGAGCAATCTCGTACTCTCCACGGGGAGTTTTCGAAATGTTTGCTGCATCATAACATTCCAATAGCCTGGGCTGGGCTAGAGGGGCTTGATGATATCAACGGCCAAGGACAAATCCACCCAGTGAGATTCCCGATGAGCTTCGATCATCTTTACTCCGTAGCCTCTCGTGACATCTGCTAGATGGCGATCGCATGCAGCCAAGAGATCCCTTTGACGGACAAAAGAAACCCCGGTACATCTTGACTGCCGCCAAGTTCGTACCTACCTACTCTGTACTGCATTTCCGATCTCCGGTTTCCGTCCCCCAGACACCAGTAAGCCGCATTGAATGAACAACATGATCTTGAGATCATCTCTCTCATAGACATAGCAGGAAGTGTATTTGCCCCACTAATGTTTAATAGGTCCTCGCTGTGTATGAAAGGCGCAATGGCTCACAGGCCTCATCGCTGTCGGCGGTGTCCCTTCTGATCGCTACTGAATCAACTGAGACTTTCGTTGGAAACAGAGTGATAGACGATGCTTATAAACTTTCTTATACTCGTCCTTCGGCTTGACCAATCGAAAAAAGAAAAGAACCCTGCTATGGTAGCACGAGTCATATCAAGGTCGAGAACGCTTTATACCTCGTCATCCACGATGTTGAAGAAGTCGGCAGCGGTCCACTTTGGCTCCCAACAATGCTGTGCCTTTCCCACGACACCTTGCGGGCCGTTTCCCTGGGCTGTCAGATAGACATGGAATACACCGACCTTGAACGAAATGCGACCTGCACGTATGGCAATGGAATCCGAGGGCCTGTTCAGCAAAATCTACGCTTGGCCAAACAGCCGCTGTCGACTCCTTGTCTAGGCCATAGGCATGGAGAGAGTTAGCCAAGACCTCTATAATCTCCCACCAGCTAGAATAATGAGCTGCAGCGAAGTAGTAGCCCTTATCACCGCTTCCAGGATGTTTGGCCTCGATTATGGACTTGATGAGGAGCATGTAGTGGTCTTCAACGTGAGAGATGTGTGCCGCCGGCAAGTTATGGGAAAGTTAGCATAAGGCGTATCGCGACTGGTTCGCGCATATATCACTTACCTTCATAATCAAGTTTGTGTACAATCTTCTGTACGCTACCGGCACGAAAGACCCCCGGACGTTGAATGGACAGCTACTTATATGGGCCACTGCCGCAGCCGTCTGTGCAGCGCCAGGCAGACCGTCAATGAAAGCTGTTGAACTCATAGTATCCATCCACTGGAGGACTCAAGGACGAGGGGCGGGAAGACAACAAAGGACGTCACATCTGCTCTCTTGACCAACCCAGATATAACGACAATCAGCTATGACATCCGTCTATCTGGTGCCGTTAATAAGGCGTGGTCTTTAAATTTTGTTCAATACTTTGGTCACTGGAAATGCGTCTTTTATTGGAACTCGTTTCTCAAGTTCAACAACAGGATCAGTATTCTTTACTGGTATAGGCCAGTCTTTCTTTCCTGAAGGCTCTATTTCCCGTTCTCTGGGATCAATGGGCAATAATCTCCATGATTGGAAGATCACGAAGTTACCAAAAGCGTGCTCCGCTGACGAGGCTGACAGGACGGAACCTGGAAAGCTGTGCACCTCTGGCGCAAGAAACGATCTCTTTTCATCTCCCCTTTCCTGGAAACCCAAATGAACACAAAGTCGTGTATTCAGGTGCTTTCAGAACTTTCTGTACAACGACCGACCAGTCGACCCGTCGCCGGCCATGGAACCGCGGAAGCGCGATTACTTGTCTCAGATTCAGCGCGCAATCCCTCGGCGATCTGTGAGTTGCTGACCGATCGCATAGCAAGACTGAAGAGTGCTTTATAACAGAAGTAGGACCAATGCCGAGCACAGAAAGTAATCTGTGATTCCACCAACGAGGAAGTCAACCCATTCACGAGGCTCGTGATACACAAGATAGCGTGCGACATGGGATGGCCATGCTCCGGCTGCGATATCGCCGAGATACGCTGCAATCACATAACTGCCATTACAGCTAGGTCCATCAATTGGTAAGGTTACTCCCCGTTTTAGGATCGTTGAACGTGGTACCAATCTTTCAAGTGTCATCCTAGGACCCCGTTTGTTTGTGCCTTGTATTGTACTCTTCCGCCGATGCATCGGCATCTCTGAGCCTATGGATCTTTCTCTTCTTTCGGATCCCGGTGCCGGCCCGAAGTCAGAGAGCCAAGGGTTTCTCAGTGATGTGTTGGAGCAGTATCAGAATACTCTAGGATTTGCAACACCTATTGACCAGCTAGGCCAAGACCTATTGCCAACCATGGTCAGCGATTGCATGGACGGCACATCCTACGCAAGTCCTTGGGTATGAAGAAACTGCAACGTGGGCTTCGAGGAATCAGCAGAACATGTATTCTTTAGGTACTTCAGAGACCACCAATGTGCTGGTAGAACTCGTAGTCATCAACGAAACTTAGATACATATTTCAGTCCAACTATATACTGGAGTAATGCGAATATTTACATAATGGAAGATAAGCGGCTTGGTAAGAAGCCTATGCGAAGCAATCTATGCTTTCTCAACAATGGAAAAAGGGCGTCGCCGTTGGGTTTGTGCCAAAATGGCACGTTCATCCCACACCGCTCAGGAAGCCCCTTACTGGCATGAAGCCCACCATTCAGAAGAGACGACGCACTTGTAGGGAGCCTGGCACTGAGTCGGGCCCGTGTAACCATCACCACCGCACTATGATACGATTGTCAGCCTTCATGCCAGAATCTCATTTATGCCATGAAAAAACTCACCTGGCCCCACTGAGGAACGGATCCGCCAGAGGGAGGGTTGGTAGGGCTGGTGCTTGCAGTGGAGGACCGCGTGACAGTCTGAAGGGTGGTAGAAGCCGGAGGAGGAGGAGATGACGAGCTGCCGAGATCAGCCACAATCTTGGCCAGGTATCCTTGGTTGGTGAACAGTTGAGCCATATCCCACAGCATGACGCCGCCGAAGCTGGAAGAGCCCTTGGCGAGGGAGATGGCTCCAGAAAGCTGAGAGTCGGTAGGAAATGATCCGGCATTGGCACCGCCGACGTTGGCGGGGGTTCCGATGAGGACCTTTGCGTTCTTGTTGGCGCTGACGGTCTTGGCCCAGGTGTCCCAGGTCGCCCAGTTGAAATCAGTTGGGAAGTGGGAGACACCGCAGCCATTGTTGTAGAACTGGACATTGACCCAGTCGAAGGCAACCTGCCCGTCGAGGAAAGACTGATCAGATGCATCGGGGTAGGGGCACTGAGGAGCAGCCGAGAGATAGAACTTCTTGGAGGTGCTAGCATCAAGCAGGCTCCGCAGCTCAGCAGCAAAGGGCTCCATGTTGTTCTCGATGGGGTCCTCGAGATCAAAGTCGAAGCCGTCAACAACAGCATTGCCAAACGGTCGAGGAGTGCTGTTGCCGCTCTGGACGGGGCCGTACATAGCCCAAATCTCCTGGGCAGCTGACACAGCGGCCGACGATGAGCTGAAACCACTCTCACTGTAGGTGGAGCCAAACAGACTCATCATGATCGTCTTTCCATACGTCTGTTGGCACTCGGTAATGTCGGCGGCAACTTGGGGGCAGTTGAGCAGGTTGGGAGCCTCTGGGAAAGCCGTGCAGTTGTTTCCAACATTGGCGAGGTTCAGGTTGAGATTGTTGATGCCAACCATGAAGGAGATGTTGATGACGTCGACATCAGGGGCATTTTGGCAATAGTATGAGAGGCGGTTCTGGCCAACGCTGCCGGAATTTTGACCTACAATTCACGGTGATCGTTAGCTCCAAGTACCTTTTGGCCTACTGATTCTTCCATTCATCATAAGCCAGCCTCTTCCACCAACGGTGAGAGAAGATAAGTACCCCAGTAGACAACAATGTTGTCGTTGCTGTTCTGGTTCCAGCCGGCCCGCGCAGCCGGAAGAAGGGACAGAAGCCCAAGTGTGGAAGTGAAGGAAGAAAGGGAAGGCATATCGGCTACTTGAAACCTGAAGGAGCGTAGGAATATGAAAGGAATGACTGCAAAGGAATGAAGACAGCTCTGTGGCTCGCCTGTCGTGTTGATGAATGGAGTCACAACGAGTGCAGATTCAGTCTTTTATATCAGTTTGATAAACAGCATGATGATCTTTCAAGCCAAGCACATTGCCTTACAGTATACCAATGAGGCAGCTGTATCAGGCTCACTCCAGTCACATTTTTGCTAGTACAACATCTGGGTAAGTGTTCTGTCAATACTTGACGATAACCCACCCAGGCGGCTCCAGTTCGCAGGCTGACATGGTTACATGAATAGCCTGTTGGATCACGACTGAAACATTCCATACTAGTAGTTATTGTGTGAGTAGTATGGGTGTGAGATGTAGTGTTAGTGCTATCTTCGTCAATCGCGAGGGCGCGAGTGATATGGACAAGCTTGTCGAATCCACCTGCAGTACTGACAATGTGGGCTGTAAACGGCATCAGTCCGCGATTGGGGTGATCAGATGCAACGTTATTCTCTAGTACATCCGGGCCAGAGATGATTACAAGTCTCAATGCGGAAGGTTGAGAGTGTTAGCAGAGGCGGTTGGGACACATGCCCATCACTATCGAGCCGGATTCCATATGCAGGTACGAGTTCCATTCAGATGATTCAGGGTCTTGACATGAAGTTGGCGAGTTCTGTGTGCATTACTTATAACAGTCTCCTCGCTATCCTACCAATCATAAGATTGACAGGAAGGTGAAGCAAAAAGGTAACCACTTAGCACACATCCGAAAAGATCAAGCATCACCGTGATTGAGACCTTTGAAGCGCCTTCTTGCTCAATTAAATTTTGAGTAAATAGGACAATGCCTTTTGCTACTGCTCGGCAGTAATATTCAATGGTTTTGCTCACCATGTATCGAGTCTAGCCGATTTTGTCAGCTCCCCAGCTCAGAGCTTCCACATTCGTGATAGGCTTCATCTCCCGTCGGGGGCATAGGCATCTTCTCTGATCCTGCACGTGGCTGGTGCCATTCCTCCGTAATTTCGGATAAGACGGCATTGCCTTGCCATTGGCTGCTCTCCGCCTATATGGAGACGGCACGGAGATACTACAATGAAGAAAACCGCCAGGGTAAAACGTCTATCGAGGATATCGACCGTGTTGCTAATACTAGGGGGGCCTCTATCTCGGCCGGTCCCCTACAGCGCACATCGTTGCCCGGTGTTCTAAGATGGGTCAAAGCAGACCACACGTAAGCGGATGTTGATGTCCGACATATCACTTGAATTGCATCGTGCGAGCAAAAACGTTGACCCGCTAGAAGAGCCTTTCAGTACAATACAGGCTGTAGTATTGGCAAGTCGATATCGAAAAAAAAGCCGCGTACGTACTCCGTGGGCTTTCGCGGTGCAAGATTGAGGGAGGGAGACGACGTTGCAACGATAGCATATGGGATCCCCATCTGGTATATTCTCCCATGATAAACTGTTTCCCCCACCGACAGGTTGCGGAATGTGTCGTCCTGTAAGCGTCTGTTGGGGTGTGCTTGAACCGTCGGTGGGCGTCTCTCTGCCGTACCGAGGCATTTTTAGCAGCAACTACATGAAAACACACGTTTCCTCCGAACAATGTGATACTCATTCTGGCTCTCGGAGTATAAGACAAGAATTGCGGGTACATAAGGTACACAAAGGACGAATGAAATAAGGTGACACTCATGAAACGAGTGAACGATGCAGGGTAAGGTAGGTACACCAGGCATCGGAACGATAACAATCTGTGGTCAACATTTGACCTCAATCTGAGATGCAACGACAGTCTCCGCTCAAAGACGGTATTGCAGAGCCAACTCACCGGGCGCATGGTACGTAGGAACCTTCATCTCCAGCGCCTCGCCAGAATATCCTAGATCCTCAGCCACCAGCATCGCAGCCTTTTCCCCGATCAGGAGGGCCGTGGAGTATCTATATCGGCGTCAGCCATTTGCTATCAGAAATCAATAGGCTCAAGGAGGGGCACTCACGTGTTACAGCCTACGTTGTCGGGACAGATGCTGAGGTCCGCAACTTTGAGTCCCTTGACCCCGTGCACATTCAGCCGCTCATCCAGCACTCCGTGCTTGACGATACTGTTCCCTTCCTTGGGAGCCATGGAGCAGGTTCCCAAGCTGTGCCAGGTGCTCTCCACGTGGCGCTTCACCCACTCTTCAATAGCCTTGATGTCGCTCGCGCTGTACTTGAGGTCCGCGCGCGTATCGACCTTGTTGGACGACAAAATGCTGACGCCAGCATTCTTGTCAGGCGCCGGCAGGTAAGAAGACCAGCTGCCATGGGTGATGCCGGCAGACAAGTTGCCAGGAAGCGCGTAGGCCTTGGTCGTGGCCAGGTCCATGTCATGAGCTCTGGCAGGAGAGTCGTAGTCGAAGAAGGGATGCTACCGCGTGTGAGGTAAGTCACGACAAAAATCGAGGAGGGTCATGGAGGGTAACGAACCATGGTCTCCACCTCTCCCGCATAGGCATCCATCCTCCTTGCCGTCTCCCTGGACTTGATGTACCCCCACACCATAGGTACCATGTCACGCTCATCGTTCATGAAGCCGCAATCAAAATCTGGGCTCTCGTATGGATCAGCGCTCTTGATATGAGTGCTGCCTCTGGAGAAGGGATATTCCAAGAAGTGGAACATCGTAAAGAATTTGCCAGGAGGCCTTGCGGAAAGGGTCAGAAACGGAGTCAGTGTTAGAGGCGTTGGGAAATCTCTCACATCAACATATGATCACCAAACCAGCCTGATATGACACTGTAGTGCATCACTGGCTTGTCTGGCTTGTCCTTGAAGTAGCTCTTCCAGCCATCCTTGAAGTGAGGAGTTGGCCAATTCTCAAAGGCCTTCAACTCCTCCTCCGTAGGACGGATCTTGACGCCTGCCTCAATGCCATTAGTTGAAAGGGGGCCTGTTCCCTTCAGATGCCACTCGTCGAAAACACCTGTATCAGGCCAGCGTCAGTAGATGCAAAGTCACGTCATGATCCGATCTAGCGCCAATCATCATCTACTTACGCTTCTGGACCTCGGGCTCGCCCCGGATGAAGTCGTCGAAAGTCTCGACATCGGGTTTCGCTCGAAACACCGAAAAGGTCAAGTAGTGGTCTTGGAAGTTGAGCCCAACTCCAGGAAGATTGACCAAGCAATTGACTCCCGCCTTCTTCAACTTTTCAGGATCGCCGATGCCAGAACGTTGAAGGATTAAAGGAGACGAGAGCGTTCCGCCCGATACCACTATTTGCTTGCGTGCACGGAAGATGCGGGTTCGAGGCTGACCAGTCCCCAGAGGCTTGGTGGGCACAGTCTGCACTCCAACTGCTCGCCCATTCTCGATGATGACTTTGTCAACCTTTGTGTTGCAGGCTAGGTAAAGGTTGGAGTGGGCAGCTCGAGTGGCATGAATGTAAGCATGGGCACTGTCACTTCGCCGCCCGGTGTCTCGATTGATCCACTTCAGCCAATGCTCAGCGCCATGCGCGGTGACAAGATCCTGAAGGTCATCAACAACAGGGATACCCTGAGACTCCGCAGCCCGAAGGAAGTCGTCCTTGATTGGATAAGTGTAATTGCCGAAAGAAACTTTGATGGGGCCCTCGAAGCCATGGATGTCACGATTCTGGCAGGCCCTTTGATATGTCTCGTGCTTCCTCATGAGGGGCAGGAGCTCTTTGGTGGTCCACCCCTTGGCCTGGAAGTCGTCATAGTCTGAGGCCGAAGCACGTGTGTACATCATGAAGTTGATGGATGAGCCACCACCTAGGATGTGGGCACAAGGCACTACGGCTTTTCTCCCAGCCAGCCACTGAGATGGACGGGACTCATAGAACGATGCTGTCTTGGAGTCGAGTTTCATGTTTCGCGGATAGATACCCGGTCGAAAGACCCAAGGGTTGTTGAGATTACTCTCGCCAGCCTCGATCAACAAAACCTTGAGGTTGTGATCCAGATTCGCCAGACTGCACTCGTTAGGTTACCTCCTCGAACTGGTCTGCCTATCAAGCTTGGGGAACACTGAGACTTACCGGCCTGCCACTACACACCCGCAACTTCCGCCCCCGGCCACGATGATATCGAACTCATCTGGCAAGGAACTGCCATTCCCCGAGAACTGAGTTGTCATCTTGGTTGACTTGTTCTCAAAATATGCTGATTGTCCTTGGAGGAGGTGTGAAGTCGCTGAGAGACCCAGAGCAAGTATTGAACATGACGCGGTCTTATATAGGCCTCTGAGTTACACTGCCTTAGATAGCCAACATGGCCAATGAAACATCATTCCGCAAACTCTCCCTTAGATTCTAACCTACTGCATAGTTGGGCTACACGTCGTATTCTTCTCCTCATGACCAAGGCAGGGCCGACTGCAACTATATCCATTGATCCATAAGCGATATAATGTCATAGGTGTCCAACCTTCCATTTACCCGACTCTTGCCACGATATCCAATAGGTCCGCATGAAGTAGGCTGGAGTGTGACTTCCTGGCCTGCATGGCCAAGACTGCGGGGTGATACGCAACAAGAAGGGATGCAAACCTTGATGAATCTTGTCTGAAGTCGGGGGAGGCTGATACGGCACATGTAAGCACTCCTCGTGGTCCTATCAGGCAAGGCCCGAGTCATTAGTCCATATCATCTTGATCATCAGATATGATTTGTCGTAACTTTGGCCGTGTTCATAAGATGACCGTATTGATGCCAGTTACGAAGTCGAGAATCCAGTCGGTGTTGGAAGCAACAAGAAGTCACCATCCCGACTGAAAGCGCTTGACTCTATACTTGGGAGACATCATCTGCAGATTCAGCACCACGCTCGGGGTCTTGATGTCCGCCGGTTGTCAACAGTCACGACGACTATAGACGGGTTGTGGTAGGTGCTTGACAAAGGCTTCCCCGCCTGCCCGGTTGTTCAACCGCATCCGAACTAATCAGAGCCACACAGTTCATGTACCCCGGATTCCTCCAACGCAACGGCCTGTGGAGACTAATACACAGCCCCTCAGATCTCCCAAATTGCGTTTTGGCTGCATCAAGTGCGGGGAGAGCAGCCATTCATCGTGAAGCCGGAAGCACATTATCACTTCTGCGTGACGTATCATTGATTCCTTCTTGGAAACAATGGCAGACCATCGTGAGGGGTTGGGGCATTGTGCACGAACTTGTGTCTCGTTGGATTTGAAGATACCACAATATGGTTCGCTGAAGTAGATGAAGGGTGCAGGTCTAGTGGGCTTAGGAACTGTCGGAACTCGGCCCCCGCATAAAGGGCATCCTTTAGCTACCCCGGATGTAACGGTTGGCATCGATCTTCGGGTATTCTTTCAGCCTCGTGCAAAGTACCTATGCCCTTATGCGGTGCTAATTCTGCCCTCTCGCGGCGCAACTCTTACGGCGAGAGCGAGTGTACGGAGTTAAAGTGAATGCGGGCAAGGGTCAGCGGTTATAATTGGCGTTGGACATCATCGTTCTTTAGTAGGAAAGGGTTGTGTTACTCCGGTGTCGAGATGGGGTTGACTTGGTACTTGGAGTCGCGGCGAATGAAACGCTGGCTAGGTAGGTAGGGGAGGATGATTATTTCCGGTGTTAATTCCTTTGGATGCGTTGCTACTGTTTGTGATCGGACAGTGCAGACTTGCTTGGGATGGGATATGAGCTGGTGAGTGCAAAGTACGAAGTTGGCAGTAGCAGATTGCAAGATATATAAGACGTACCGCGTTATAGATGATCAAATGATAAGTTTCAGCATATAGCCGACGAACATCATGAGCCAGTCCCTACCTTATGCTGCATGACAGATGGGTACCTATTATACCTTGGGAAGAAGATGGGACAGTCTAGGTGTCTGCGGATGCGGCTCCGTGACACCCATGAGAAAAACTATCATCTCCCCGAACCAGCCGGTGAGGTCTAGCCCCCGGCGCGAAAAGCGTGGTCAGCTGTGGTTTTAGTAGTTCTCGAGCGCGCTTCCCCGCGAAAGTAGAATGCACCGCCGAGTCGAAGCCTCCTCACATCGCCACCGCAACTAACATCACCATTTGGGTGATCTGCTCCCATGAATAAGGAGACGAGTAAATAGACAGTAGTAGTATATGTGTATCTCCTTTGACTGTAATGTCCCTGAGATCTTCTCTGCGTGGATATCAGCAGTAGTATTGCTCTTAAAAAAAAAAAAAGGCACCCGCAACATGCTCCATACATGTAGGCTTAGTGAAAGAGTTTTCCAACATGTGGCTTGCTATGGATCGCCAAAGAAGATCAAACGCCACGATGCATTGTAACAAAGCTCTATCGAGCAATGGTAGTTCCTGCACATCTCGACCTCGTATCAGACTGCGAGTTGTTGTAATGCCGCGCACAAATCATGGGATGTAAAACGCAGAGCATGGTCGAGTATTGATTTTCTTAGGGAGGAGCTGTAGCTTGTTTACTGTAGAATTTCTCTTGATGAAATTGATGGATTCTCGTTATGCGGAGAAGCCATATGCAGTTGATTTATACGCATCGAAAACGAAGTGGACGAAGGGTCCCTGCTTCGGCTCACTTTAAAAGTGTGCTCGATCGTAACTATTGCTTGCCATGATGCTGGAACAATGAACACTACGCAGTAGATCAGGGGAAATTGCGGGGTGTTTCTGACCACAGGTCCACTAAACCACTCTCGCTAGGACATCACCTCATCTATGGACGTGGAGTGAGAATCCTGTCAAGGACAGTCTTTGCGCCTGTACTCACATGAAATGATGATAGATTGCGCGCCATGTTGATAGCGCCAAACTCCTCCCGTCTCTCTCCCGACCCGAAAAGACGGGAAAAGGAAGCAGAAAACGAGAATTCGACGCTGTGGAGGCTGACGCATCTGACCGAATCAGAGCCAGTGCTGAAAGCCTCCATTTCGAACCCAGCAGTTACGCACATCTCCTCTGAGCAGAATGATCCCTTCCTTCTCCCCACTGCAGCGACACCCATATACTGGATGAAGCAAAACGACGCCATACGGACGGCGAGCCCCAGGCGCTGGGAGAGGCACTCAACCGTACGATTCCTCAATCTAACAAACCCTGATGATGCTACCAGCTCGGATGCACTTGCTGTGATCCGATCCCACGTCGCGAGAACCACGCACGGCCGCAAGCAGCAAAGCCGCCGTGCACGTTTGGAGATCCGACAATACCGTCCGGTTCAATCAAGCAAGGCTACCGATTGCCTGCCGCAAGGGGAGCTACAGGCACAGACCGAAGGACTTGACCGAAGAGGAGTTTCACGGCAGCGGCAAGATTGCGAAGACGCTCGAATGATTGAACGGAGGACATGGAAACCCAACCCACATACCTATTTGACATGCTCTAGGAGAAACCCTTTCCAGACATCAGTCAGCATCATCTCCGACTCAGAGGATGCTCTAGTGGATCACTGTAAGGCTCCAGATCTTCTTCACTGTTGCCGAGGAAGCTTTCTTTTTACTACGCAAACAGTCGGAGCACTAATTGTTCGCGCTCACAGACATCACCTTCGTAGTAGACCACGGCTATACCAATTGTATCCATTCCGAGACTGAGCAAGCCCTGCTCCAGAAGGTCCGGTCAGAGTTTGTGCCGTGGTCACTTACAGAACGAGGTCTGCTAGCAGGTCTTCTGATGGCAGCTTGCCGAAGTCTGTTGGGATTCAATCCCGAAAATGACACCTACCGGGTTTCACTGCTCCAGTATAAGAGCGAATGCTTTCAAATACTCCGTGCCGCGTTGTCGACCCCGGACAGGCGGATCGGTGATTGTACGATTGCTTTGGCTTTGGTGTTGGCGACGGAAGAGGCAAGTAGATTCAGCTCGACTTGCAGGTTGTGGCAACTAACAGGCAGATGCCGGGCAGTTCCTCTGCGGGAGCGTGGAGTATCGGCTGCATGGCGAAGCAGTTATCAAGATGGTCCGTATGAGAGGTGGGATCGAAAAGCTTGGCGCAAATGGTATATTGCGACATCTATTGGCTGCGTCTGTCTACAATCCAGTCTTTGAATATGTCAATGGTCCGGAGGTGGGAGAGGCAGCGGTGCAACACGCATGCGCAATCCAACGGCAATAACGTTCCGCATCATCCACATGTGTGTGTACACTGACTACCTATCTGTGTGATGCGTTCACTTACAGTCATAAGATAGCTACTTTGGAGCTATGATAAACGTGGAACCATTTCTGAGATGTAGACCGATCCTTGTCTGCTGTAGTGGCTTTTACCTTGGACTGTCCCTCAGCCCCAATGCCTAGTAAGATGAGCAGCATATAATACTCCAGTCAAGATGCCTGTTCACTATCTGAAAAAGCCCTTATAATGCCAGACTCCATCTGCCCTCGCAGCTGAGCATCGCCACAACGCACATCAGCTTCAACCCCGCTCACGAACGTACAGGTCTTTCAAATACCGCGCACATCTTGAACGATAAGGACAATGCTGGCTCTTTCCAGAGATACAGTACTAACGAATTTCTCCGCGTAATGAATTATCCTGCCATAAGCACACACTGAAGAAAACAGGGGAGGGTGAAGGTTCGAAGAGCGATCAGTATGAGATCGTGTGCAAGATCGGTAAATGCCCGTGTCCTTGTTCTCTCAATCATGCAGCTTTACTAATCGGCAAATGAGGCACCCAGGCTCCGGAAAATATGCGGACATATTTGAAGCCGTTCGGATGAGCAATTTGAAGAAATGCATTATCCGACCTGCGAAGGAGGCGGGGAGGCCCGGGATAGAGCAGGAGATCAAGATTCTTCGCTCCTTGAGCGGAGGACCAAATATCCTGGAGCTCGAAGATATTGTTCGAGACAATGAGGTAACCTTCACCCTCTGGACTGCAATGCAACGGCAAGATAGACTAGAAACTCTGATAATAGTGACTGCTGATACATCAACAGATAGGAACGGCTTCCTTGGTGTTTGAGTACGTGGAGAACACCGACTTCCGACGCTTATATCCCACCTTTAGGGAAGAAGATACCCGCTACTACATGAAGGAGCTGCTGAAGGCTCTTGAGTTTTGTCATGGCAGAAGCATCATGCATCGAAACATCAGACCCCACAACGTGATGATTGATCTTAACCGACGAAAGGTATCTTTGCCTTGTGATCGTACTTTGCCGTGTTACTTTACCTTACAAAGGAGGCTGACCCAAATGATTTCCTAGCTGCGCCTTTTTGGCTGGGAATATGCCGAAGTTTACGTCCCCAAATCGAGGTATAGCGTCCGTGTCGGCCAGGGCTGGGCTAAGGCGCCCGAACTGCTGTTAGACTACGAAGAGTATGATTGCAGCCTAGATATGTGGAATGTGGGTGTCATTCTTGCTTCGATCATCTTCAGAAAAGAGCCATTTTTTCACGGCGTGAGCAGCTTCCATCTCCTACAGACGATTGCGAGGGTACTGGGCACTAAAGGGCTGCTCAACTACGTGGAGAAGTATGACATAGAAACTACTCCCGAGGATGTTGACGCAATCCCTTATTTCGAGAAGAGGGATTGGAAGAGCTTTTTCAACGAGGACAACGAGCAGTTCTCGTGCAATGAGGTGGTCGATCTCGTGGACAGGCTGCTTCAGTGGGATCATAAGGTACGCCAAGTCACGATCACAAAGCGTTGCTCACGCATCCTTTGCTTACTCTGTCATCGCAGGCACGACTGACTGCTGCGGAAGCCTTGAATCACCCTTATTTAAGTTGACTGTCCATAAACTTGCTCAAAGAGTGCTCTGGCCTGGGAAAGTCCAATGAAATCAAAGGACGTGTAACTCGGTTCCATCCTCAGGGACGTACAAGCGACGGTACCTAGTTTGGGGCAGTTTCTGTTGGTACCTTTGGTGGGCTCCTTGCCTCTGCCAGTTCCAGAGGCAGTTTCTGAACAACCACCGGATGGCTGTTTCATGACCTGGTAGCCGAGCTTTTCCCTTGAGGATACCATCTATCATGGCTTATCGATCGTCTCAACCTTGACCAGAATGATCCACCAGCGGCAGTTAGCCAGCCGCTACGAAATTGTCGGTCGAGTCAGCAATCTGATCAACATATTTCCCGTCCCAATTTCCTGTTCTCCCGTGGGAATAATTGCCTTATCTTCTCCAACGATTGTGGAGGCCATATATCATAAGAAGATTGTCATCTCTCCATAGCTGTATACAGCGTCTCCCAACAGCGTCGGTCGGTTCTTTACAATCAAGTTTCCTCTTCTCAGTTGGCGAGTGGACTCGCCGTCAGTCATCGTTGCTGCCAGCACGCCAGTTACATCGCTTGACATTGCCTACCACAAGCCGGCGAATTTGAATTCAAGGTTCAGATATTGCTCAACATTTTTCTTGACACATTCGAGCCGCCATCGGTGTATCGACACATGGGTAAATGGAAATAGCTGTCGCTCATCAGCATTCTCGAAGTACAGAATGTTTCACCCAAGATCTGCGGGCCCTGGTTCCAGTCCGGCTTGATAAAAAAGCGAGAACTGTATGTACATCCATTCTTCATATCAGCACTCCATACACAGTCGGCAGGCTTTCTCGAAGAGAAGCACTTCCAGTGACATAAGGATACTCTGACAACAGTTCCATAAACTCGAGGCGTAGCGTTTCGGGTACGCATAATGAGACAGACCCGATAACCAGTGCCCAAAGTAGGAAAAAGTTGTCGGTTTCCCACGAGATGAACATGCCGCGGCTCTTCAACAGCCGTAAAAGCTTGTATGCGAAAGACGTAGCCCCAGTATTATCCATTCCAAATTTCCCCCGCAGCTCACTGATGTAGAGGATGCCAGCCAGCCGGAAGCACTCCCTGCGTTTTGAGAATTGGCTGCCTATGCCGCCTGTGTCCCGAGGCAATGACAAGAGGTCATGCAGGATTGGAGCAAAGTGAAAGCCGGGAAACAGAACGGTTCGCCAAAATGCGTGACCCTGAGCCTCTGCTTCCGCATGAATGATACCGGCGACTTGTTGAATCGCGTCAAAAATGTGTGCCACAGCCGGATCTTCAGCCAGTTCGCAGTTGCTGTTGTGGTCATTCGGTGAGGGCATTAGGGTAATTCGAAGTTTGCTCTCCGCCATCAAGATGTCATAAGGCTGAGGAAACCGTGGTTTTGTATCTTGAAGATAACCGCCGCGGATATCGATCCTGTTTGGGTGGGTCAGTCCTCCACCTGTCCTGTGTATAAGGTAGGTGTTCAGGAACACCAGGGTCATACCAATACACCATGAGCCAAATGACAGGAAATTGTGAAAACATAGGTAAGCCACCAATATCGTTGATTGCGTGGGAGAGTCCGTCAAGGTGCACGTTGATGAGCTGTGAGTTGCTTGTGAGGTTCTGCCATTTCTTTCTTAGCAAAACACAATCCCCCATCAGCTTTCAGGCAACGATCTACACATACTGCAAATGCGGCAAACGTGAGAATCGCTATGATCGTCTCGAGAGTAGCTCGTTGGGCAGAATCATCTATACGTCGCCGTAGCGCCCTGGTGGCCATGAGGGAGTATCTTGCATAGTCTATACTGCTCTCATGGTCTCCGGTACTCGTCTGTCTTCTGTGCCACGCGGCAGACGATAGCATTTGCGTAAGTGACGCGCTTCCGTGCAGAATGTCGAGAAACCCAATCTCGATCATGGATTTGAAGATAACGCAGCCTCCTCCGTATACTGGACAGAATGGTAAGTAACAATCGTTGAATACCATTCGCAGAAAGGGGGTATCAATACGAACAATGGCTCCATAACTGGCGAGCGCGGGGACGCTGATCTTCAGGTATCAACAAGAAAATGCTGGCACCATGTCTTTCAGCCGTAACATCATATTCCGCTGGGCTCGTCTGGAATGGTTCGCCAGCCTGCGATGTGGGCTGTAAGGTCACCGGCAGCGGAGCATACTGGCTTGATCTAAGTGCTGCGTCGCGCGATAAAGTCTGGAGCCACGATCCGACATCAAGATCAACCGTGAGAGCATTGCGCGGAGGAGGAGGATTGCGTCGGCGATAGTCAGCTTGCGCCCGACTTCTGACCCGCCTCCGAGTTTCACTATCGCCGCGTATGTTTGTTCCAGAAACCGTTATGAATTCGAAACGTGGGGGATGAGTGCTACCGCTGTGCTGCCCTCTGCCTGACTGTGAATCAGCTGCTTGGTCATCCCGACATGGATGGCATACGTTAAGCTCACTCCTTCTTTCGGCCATCAGGGGGAATGTTTCGTTCAATTGATGTTGAAGGCCTTATATGTGCAGTCTCGCAAGTAGGATGACGGAGGGCGGCTAGTGGCAGGCGAAGTGTATTTTACCACCCAACCACCCAAGGTTATATACTAGATGCAGGCTAAAATCGCCCCGACAAGCGTTCCGCTTACGACGTTTCTTGTTCTGCTTGTTCGTAAGCCTATTACACCATGTTGGAGATACTGTGTGCCTTTTTCAACGGCGTGACCAGGGGGCGCCCTGTTGAGGAGATCTAGGCCATCACTCAGACATCGATACAAACGGACTATCATGCTTCACATCACGAACCGCGATAACACGAAGAAGCGAGCAGCTTACACTGACAGGAGATTAATTCAATTTGAACATCTAGCCTAGAAATTTCGCAACCTCCTCCGCGATCGACAGTCCATGACTCTCTACCGCAAAGTGGCCGGCATCTATAAGCTTGACGGTTGCGTTGGGCAAGTCTCGTTTGAAGGCGTTGGCTCCAGCTGGAATGAAGAACACGTCGTTCTTCCCCCAGATTGCCAATAGGGGCACCTGAGATGATCGGAAGTATTCTTGGAACTTCTCGTACAACGGAACATTGTTCTGATAGTCCATAAAGAGGTCAAGTTGCGCGTCCTTCCTCCCAGGGCGCTGCAGCAAGGTATAGTCTAGTGTATAAGACTCAGGTGCGATGCTCTGTAGGTCGCGAGTGCCATTCTCATACTGGAATTTGGTGATATCAAAGGTCAGCATGGCATCTGCAACCTTAGATCGATCTTCTGAGCTGTTGTTGCTGGCCCAGAAATCTTTAATCGGCCCCCAGACGTCGCCAAATCCCTCGACGTAGGCATTGCCATTCTGTGTGATGATTGCTTCGACAGCCTCAGGACGACGCAACGCTAGACGCAAACCAACCGGCGCGCCGTAGTCGAAGATGTAAATGGCGAATTTGGAAAGGGAAAGCGAGTCTATGAACTCGGCGAGGACGTCTGTAAGAGAATCAAACGTATACTTGTATCCTTCAGGCGCCTCCGTGAAGCCGAAGCCAGGAAAGTCTGGCGTAATGACTCTGTACTTGGTAGCGAGCAGTGGAATAATGTTCCGGTATTGGTGCGAGGAGGACGGGAAGCCATGAAGAAGAAGGATCGTCTTGGAGGGGTCTGAGGGACTCTGCTCCCGATAGAAGACATCCACGCCACTTTCGGGCAATGCGATTCGAATGTTTTTGGTGGCGGCCATTGTTGTTCCTTCAAAGGCCGTATTCCTGTTCAAGTTGGCTGAGAAGTCGCCAGTCACTGTGAGGCCCCTCAAGTGTGATGCGAGGTAAGTCGTTCTGTTGTCGTTGCCGGGAACCTGCCTTGAGTGATGGAGCTGTCGTCCTTCATGGAGATTCAAGATACCATCTTATATGGCTCTGCGTCCTTTAAGAAACTCTTCCATCTCATTTGAAGACGTATCTGGCAATTGCTGAATCGCAAGTTGCAGACAAATCACGTCACACATGTGGAATCACTTCCCATGCCCGACCGCTGTAGCCCGACACTTCAACGCCACGTTTGTCACCTTAAACCGTATGTGGGAAACGCTGCCTTCGCGCCGCCAGGCTCTACGTTGGCCTTGTTTCGCTGATTCATCAAGCTGACATCCTCCGTCAATTGGCGGAAGACTCGGAAAACGCCGTTATGGAGGCATAACAAGGTCTTATAGCTTTTAAAAAAACGCTAGGTAGAAAATAGACAATGCTGCCTCTTGACCTGCATATTGACTATCCAGCTAGCATGGACTAGAGAGCTTATATTACAGATTCGGATTATTAAGGCGTATGGAGAGCACTCCCCCAAGTAGGATTATACAATTTCGACTCCTACGCCAGGCGTTTACACCGCCGGAGACGCAATTGTAAACGTTGTCTATAGCGGATTGACAAATCAGATTCAAGTCGCTGTTTGGCGTTGTGCGATTGACCGGTCATTTGAGAAGCAGAGAATCTTGGTTAGCGGGAAAGAAGTAGGATGTTTGTCGCATCAAGATCATGTCGGTGGCGTCACTGCCATTTCAAGTTTCCAACATATATAAATCGAGGATGGCATCACCCCAATCCTGATGAATATCTGTTTCAGACCATCACAAATCACAAAGCAACACTCGCATCAGGCCTGGCTACCTATTTCGCACGTCCAACAGCACTCGATACAGTGAATGGAATCGTCAAACTTCAAGTCTTGAGAACCATCACACACCCAGGCCGTTCGCGATTCTACCCAGCTTCTGAACAAAATGGCTGATACCACTATGAACGCTATTGTTATCTCCAAGTTCGGAGGGCCCGAAGTCCTCAGGATCCAGAAAGTGTCCAAGCCAGAACCCGTTGAAGGAGAAGTCCTGATTGAGGTACTGGCGTTTGGTGTAAACCATGCGGAGATGCACATGCGTAAAGGTGAATGGGATGAATGGAACCCTATCACCGGCTTGGAGTGCGTTGGAGCTGTCGCAGCTTGCCCAGGGGGCGAGATCGAGGTCGGCACCAAGGTCGCTGGAGTCATGGGAGGTATGGGCAGAAATCGGCCCGGGGGGTACGGCTCCTTTGTCAATGTCCCAGTTACGAACGTGGTTCCAATCAAAACTGAACTGCCCTGGGAGTACCTTGCAGCTATACCCGAGGTCTACTCCACGGCATACTCTTGCCTCTTTACCATTCTCGATTTACAGTCCGGCGAGTCGTTGCTCATCCGCGGATCTACCTCTACCATTGGCCAGGCAGCTCTTCATTTGGCCGTTGATGTCGGTGCTCGGGTCACGGCTACGACCAGACGCGAGGAGCGATTCAGCTTCGTGAAGGAGATGGGCGCCGTAGACGCCAAACTGGAGCACAAGGGTCTCCGATCCGAATTCCCCAATGGCTTCAAGTTCGACAAGGTTCTCAACCTCATTGGCAACAGCGTCCTTCTCGAATCCATCAATTTGACTCGAGCTGGCGGACGCATGCTGCAAGCCGGATGGTTGGGCGGATTGGAGCCGGTTGCCAACTTCAACCCTATGGTCGAGATGGACCCTGGCGTTCACTTTAGCTTATTCCACAGCAAAGTACTGGGTTCGCCTGAATTTCCCATGTCCAAGATACCACTGCAAGAGATTGTCTCCAAGATCGAGAAGGGTGCTTGGGATGCTAGGCCGGCGTTTGTTTTTGAGTATAAGGATATTCAAAAGGCGCACGAGATGCTGGACTCTCATAATGCTGGAGGAAAAATTGTCGTCAAACACTAGGCAGTAATAATGTCTCATTACACTATAAGCACGCAAGCCCAAGAATGAATGCGAGTGCCTGCTTCTGACTCTGAAAGTACCGAAACTCCTGACCTCTGGTTGCCATTCCATTACGCTGTAACTACGCAGGGCGGCTCGTTTCAATGCCTTATCTCATAACTAATTATACCGAGCATCTGTAGGCGGCTGGGTAAAGGCGGCGCAAGGAAGCCCTTCGAGGCCGCGTCTAGCCGTCGTCAATAGCCGCGCCCTTCCAGAGACTGATTGTTGGTTGGGGTCGGACGACATGTCCTTGGGCGTGTTGACGGCAGCGGAACAAGTTATATACTCGACTGATCAGTCCTGGAGATGAGGATTAAGCGGAATTGGGGCAATCTATCAAGAAAGAAGAGACAGCCCTTCTCAACATTCTATAATGAATGTCGGCTTCTTAGGACTGGGCGTGATGGGAACTCCCATGGCACTCAATCTGTGCCGCAAATTCCCCACCACTGTTTGGAACAGAACAGCATCCAAAAGCGCGGAATTAGTACGTGCTGGTGCTAAACTCGGTCAAACGCCAGCTCAAGTGGTTGAACAATCCAACATCATCTTCGCCATGATGTTCGACGCCCCTGCCATACGGTCTGTGATGGACGAGGACTTCAGAAACGCGCTGCGAGGCAAGACGCTTATCAATACCAGCTCGGTGCCCGTGGAGTTTAGTCAAAGTATGGCAAAAGAGGTTCATGAAGCAGGAGGAATATTCATCGAGATGCCGGTCAGTGGGAGCAGGGTGCCAGCTGAAACGGGAAACCTGGTGGGAATGATGGCCGGCGACAGGACCGAGTGCGAGCGGATCCGACCGTTTGTCGAGCCGATCACCAGTGCCGCCATCTACTGTGGCCCAATCGGGGCTGGCCTGAAGACCAAATATGCAGTCAACACCTTTCTCATCACTGTTACGGCTGGCCTTGCGGAATCGATGAATCTGGCCCGGGCGCAGGGCCTCGATATGGAAGCATTCAGTAGTGTGCTGGATGCCGGTCCTTTGGCTTCTCCTTATTCGAGACTAAAGCTGGCCAAGGTGGCGAAAGCCGATTGGTCCCCTCAAGCAGCTGTAAAGGATTGCTACAACAGCACCGAGCTTATTCGAGCTGCGGCAGCGGCTGCAGAAGCAAAGACACCTCTTATCCAAGTCTGCAACTCTTTATATCGACAGGCAATGGATTCTGGACTGGGGGACGAGGACATGATTGTCATCTATAAAGTCCTGTCGGAACAACGAGGAGATCATTCTGCCAAGCCAGATGAAGTATGAAGTAGTTGTAGATACACAGATATCGATCTCTGCTCCCTGTTTGTCCTAAGAAAATAAGAGACGGCTGAGTTGCGGGGTCTCATCGATTTGCCTTCCCCTGTGAATGGACGCGCGGGCGCGGTTTGTACCTATCTTGGTATCAATAACAAGTGGGAGCATGGATCGGTGCCTAAGGTACCTTCCTACCTTTTATCATAGTACTTATGTTTAACATACCGGCCAAACGTTCCTTGCCTGCGTTTTTGGCGTAACTGACCTTAGACTAGTTAGGTAGCTTATGCCGCCTTATTAGACGGCAACCAATATACTGTCCACTTGGTGTAACGGATGCTTAACAGGAAAGGCCGCTGCGGCGCAAGTAATAATAAAAGCTCGACGATTTAGGAAACTTGTACCTGAGGTGTAATAGCAGCTATACTAGTTTCTTGACCGACGCGCGGCAAGTTGAGTCTAGCTTCTAGTGTTATGGTTGCCGGTTCGTGAGAGATCTGTGTGTGGGTAGATCTAGATGCGCCTGAAATGAACCCCATGACGAAGGTAACGATGCTGTATCGCTTCACACCTCCTGGTCATGGGCTATATCTGGGGATAGCCATCAAATTGGCTTTGAATGAGAGAGAGGCCGGCGGGACATCTTGTATGTTGAAACGCGGTGATGTAATGATGTACGCTTCGTACCTCATGCAGAGCGACCTCGTGTCGGTCGTGCAAAGGATTGGACTCCTTGCCAAGGTGCGAAGGGCGAGCTGGAACTCACCAGCGAAATGCGGCAGCGCGGCTTGAAAGACCATTGTGCATGCCGAGTAACCGATTCATTTGCAAGAAGCCCAGGACAGAAGCTAGGGTCTGAGGAAGATGCCAGCATTGGATCCACATCCACTGGCGATTGAGCGGGTGCAGATATCATTCACGGCAGAGCTGTTGCCGCACGTGTGATATGCCAAACGCTTGGATTGGATGGGAATTCGCCGTATCGGAGGAGCTACGACAAGTGTCAAGGGAGATCGGAATCGCGGCCGGTGTATATCGAGTTCGAATGCGGCCATGACAACATCCCCAAATGGAAGGTCAGTATTGGACGCGATAGCCAACCGCACTGAGGCTGGGGCTGCGAACCAAGTCCACGATGCATTTGTGTTAAATGCCCGCCCAACCCAATCCACGGTCGCAGCGCCGCGGTTGCTTGCCACGGTTTCTTGAGCGGCCGCGCATCCAGATCGCCCTCATCGATTGCCACTGGTTGAGGCCGAAGTTGAAAGCGAAAGCACGGACTATTCCACCAACTCACAATGAAGTCCGCGTCCCTTTTGGGAGCCATCCTCGCCGTCGCGGTTGATGCTGCACCGACAGTTGACGAGCTCTATCCCTATACCGGCCCCAAGGTGCCTGTTGGTGACTGGATTGACCCGACTGTCAAGGGAAACGGGAAAGGATTTGTGCGACTGGTCGAGCCACCGGCCGTAAAGCCAGCATCTGCCAACCCGACGAACAATGTCAATGTCATCTCGGTCTCATACATTCCCAACGGCATCAACATTCATTATCAAACGCCATTTGGACTCGGAGAGAGCCCCTCCGTCATCTGGGGATCCAGCCCATCGGATCTCATCAACACCGCTACTGGTAAATCTGCAACGTACTTGACAACTTTTTACTTGCCCTTACACCATCATACGCGTAGCTAACGAACGTCCACAGATACGGCCGTACCCCTCCTTGCTCTTTCGCTGCGACCACCCAGTGCAGCGAGTTCTTCCATGATGTCCAGATCGCCAACCTGAAGTCTGGCACAACCTACTACTACCAGATCCCGGCAGCCAATGGCACCACCGCCTCTGATGTCCTGTCTTTCAAGACTGCCCAGGAGGCGGGCGACTCTTCCGAGTTCACCGTCGCAGTCGTCAACGACATGGGCTACACCAATGCTGGCGGGACCTACAAGTACCTCAACCAAGCCATCAACGACGGCGCCGCCTTCATCTGGCACGGAGGCGACCTCAGCTACGCCGATGACTGGTACTCAGGCATCCTCCCGTGTGAGAGCGACTGGCCCGTTTGCTACAACGGCACATCTACTCGCCTCCCTGGAGATGGCGATGTTCCCAAGGAGTACGACACGCCCCTCCCCAAAGGAGAAGTTGCCAATCAGGGTGGCCCACAAGGCGGGGATATGAGTGTCTTGTACGAGTCCAACTGGGACTTGTGGCAGCAGTGGATGAACTCTGTGACTCTCAAGGCTCCTTACATGGTCCTGCCCGGTAACCACGAGGCCAGCTGCGCCGAATTCGATGGCCCCGGAAACGTTCTCACATCTTACTTGAACAAGGGCCTACCTAATAAAACTGCTGCCAAGTCTTCACTCACCTATTACAGCTGTCCTCCCTCTCAGAGGTAAGTCGCCGATATGGCAAGCCCCAAGGTGCTATCCTTTCCCTACAGACATGAAAGATATATCTAACAGGTTCCAAGAAACTTCACCGCGTTCCAGAACCGGTTTCGCATGCCCGGGGCTGAGACTGGAGGTGTCGGCAACTTCTGGTACTCCTTCGACTATGGCCTGGCACACTTCGTATCCATCGACGGCGAGACGGACTACGCCAACAGCCCCGAGTGGCCATTTGCCAAGGACGTCAAGGGAAGTCAGGCGCACCCATTTGCGAACCAGACATATGTCACCGACAGTGGCCCATTTGGCGCTGTGGATGGCGACTACAATGACAACAGAGCATATGAGCAGTGCAAATGGCTGAAGAAGGACTTGGAAAGTGTTGATCGCTGCAAAACGCCCTGGGTTATTGCCATGAGCCACCGTCCGTTCTACAGCTCCGAGGTCTCATCTTACCAGGAGAGCATCCGCGCAGCTTTCGAAGGCCTGATGCTGCAGAATGGCGTCGATCTTTATCTCTCAGGGTATGTCAGGGATGCCCTGGCCCAACCTTTATAATGACGCGTGTTAACCTGCCATGCAGACACATCCACTGGTATGAGCGCCTTCTTCCTCTTGGCACCAACGGCACGATTGACGAGGCCTCCGTCATCAACAACAACACCTATTGGACAAACCCAGGTGTTTCCATGACCCATATTATCAACGGAGCTGCAGGAAACATTGAGAGCCACAGCACTCTTGGCTCGAGTCCTCTGCTGGACTTTACCACTTATCTCGACCAGCGGAACTTTGGATTCGGGGGGTTGACTGTTCACAACGCCACGGCTCTTTCTTGGAACTATATCCATGGCTCCGATGGCACGACCGGCGACAAGCTCACTCTCTTGAAGAAAACCTCTGCCGACGGCGAATGTGGCTCATCCGGCGGTGCTTCCTCGTCTACCAGCGTCGCTACGGCGTCATCGTCTCCTGCTGCTAGCGCAACCACAATCACGGAGGTTGTTACTAGCTATACGACTTACTGCCCTGGCAGCACCATTTTCACTGCAGGATCCAGCACTTACACAGTCACCCAGGTATCAAGAATTTCCCGAATGTGATCTAGGTCTGATCAGAGTGTATTGACTTTTTCGTAGGCTACAACTCTTACCGTTACTGACTGCCCCTGCACGCTTACCCACACCTTCTCGAACGGAGCCACAGCGTCAGTCTCTTCTCTCCTCCCAAGTCGCAGGTTGGGTCTTCTTAACAGTATTTAGGACCTCTGAAAGCGCCTCTGCAACACAGACCAGTATCAAGACTGAGCCAGGGCCTGGCTCCCCTGTGACCTGGAACTCCACCATCACTACCGGAGGAGCACCGTCGGCTCCAGCGACTGGTGGTGGTACCGCCCCCACTGTGCCCGTTGGCAGCAGCGGAAGCCGTGCGCTGGCTCTACCACGCTTGACCTGCGTCGTCTTGGCTCTGCTGTCGTTCCTGTAGCCTCCACTAAACGCTGCTGGAAAGCCGTAAGATGGCTATGCGAAATCTGTAGCCGGCTATTCCACAACGACATTACGAGTGTCTTCATTACTGGGGCTTCAACCTCATTTCTCAGACACGGGACGTCACGACGCAGCTGAAGGAGCATAATTGTTAATATAAGCACCATTTAAAACCTGGTCTAGTATACCTACGGAGTGATGATCTCTTGTGTAAAGTCACTTCCACCAATGCGATGCCGTACCTTAGCATTTGGACCATAAGGTACTCGAAGAATATTAGGTGAAAGCTTATCTCGACGACTTTGGTGATGATAAGACTGTTGCTGGGCAATATTTCGTAGAGTCACGGAAGCGATGACTGCTGAATCAGTCATCGGGACGCCAGTCGGTAGCACTTGATTGCTTTGTACACATCTTAGCCCGCCCGTCTTGACTAGGTAGTATTCACGAAGGTAAAGCACTTGACTCCTTCGCAAAGGATTTGGTAGACTTTGGTCAGTCTATGTACCTGGGTATGTTGTTTCCCCTCTAATTGAAGTAATCTACTACACATACCATCATCTCCTTGACGCAAAACTTGCCTCCAGTGACTCTTCACCATGAAGACTCATCACGCTTTCCCTGTTATCGCTTGACTTCGGTAATTTTTTTTTATCTAGGTGGTAGGTAGTACAAGTAATACTGCATACCCAGTGACTCACCATTTCCCCGCATTGTTGATGCTGAACCTGGCAGTCCCCTGAACTTGGCATACTAGAAATATTATATAATGTAGTTAATAGTCCGGGAAAATGGACCTTACAGACCAACTCTGTACCTTGTATCTACATTCTGTCGCTGAACTGTGGAGGGATCTCCTCTGAGCATAGTGGACAGCTTTCCCTGAGCACCTTTCTCACTTCCTTTCCCTTCCCCCCACATCATGGACCCCTCCTTATCATACCCCATGCCGGACGGCGTCTACGCCATTCCCCATGAGCAGCTCGACCTCCGGCCAGATGCTGAGGTTGATCATGATCTTCTGAATCCCAAACCTGTCTCCGATGAGAAAAATATCTGGTTCTTTTGGCACAGCGGATTTGGCAAGATGCACGGATACACTCAACGTACTGTCCGAAATTGGCACAGAAGATTTTCCAAGAAGGGATGGGTGGTCCGCGTCCTGGATTATGCGGCTGGTTCCTCGTTAAACGTGGAAAACTACCTTGACATTCATGATTTGAACTGGTTTCCGAAAGCCTTCTCTCAAGGTACTATTGGAGGCCGCCACGCCTACCAGCACGTCTCAGATCTTGTGAGATTTCCCCTCCTGCTCAAATACGGTGGGGTCTATGCAGACGTGGGTTTGATTCAAATCGGAGACCTGGACCAGGTTTGGAGCGCTACAATCGGCGATCCAAGCTCTCCCTACGAGATCCTGACGTATAACATGGGCGGCGTCGAGGAGCGCGGCATGGCCAACTACTTTCTCGCCGCTGGACGAAACAACCCCTTCTTCCTGCGATGCCACAAACTATTGCTCGCACTATGGGCCACCGACGGAGGGAAGACGAACACGGAGGGTATGCACGCCAGTCCTCTACTCAAGGGGCTGCCGTTGATGGATACGGGACTCACAATGAATGAGAATGGCAAGACTTATGGGCGGGAAGACACTGCCAAGATGCTGACCGACTACATCATCCAAGGTCAGGTCATCACCATGGTCATGGGACTAGTGGATGAGGAGGACGGTTGGAACGGTCCAAAATACGTGGCGGAACATATTTATGCATACAACTATATGGTTGGTTCGCAGCTCATCAACGAACTCACAGCGTGGAACGGCCCAAAGCAGTTTGCGCTCATGTCACTTCCCATTCCCAAACAAGGCGAAGCGGAGAGTGAGGACCAAAGGCTCGCGCGCAGAATCGTTGAAGATGTGCTCTCCAAGAGCTTTGGAATGAAACTCGCAACAGGCATGATTGTGAGAGTCATGGGAGAAACACTGAGCTCCCTGTGGAGGGACAACGAAGGTAGTGATAATGTTCCAGGGACATACGCACATTGGCTCAGATACGGTACGCTGTATTGGTGCCCGAAACATAATCCAGCCAAGTTGGAGTTTACTGAGCTGCCCGCCTACAAGGTTGGTCCTTTATTACGGGAAGGGGATGTTGGACCCAGAGCCGGGGTAGGAGCAGCTGGTCTCTTGGTTCCCAACTAGGGATCCCACAGTTTCGGTCTGGTTATTGCTGGATTTGCGATGCTCCTAATGGACGTGGAGTAGGGGCCATGTAAAGATGAGATAGATTGCAAATCATATTCAGCGACACGCTGCACTACACGAATACATACTGTGAGCTCTAGACATCCTGACGCCGTGCCCGATATCGATAAGTACGTTTCACGGAGCTCTGGACTCATTGGCCAAGATGCATTTTACCCATCACAGTGTCAAGATACTCTATGTCTGAAAGCGCGAAGTCAGACAGACGGAAGATCATAGCTTGGATACTTACATCGCTACAGTTGCCACCAGAGCTATAATCTAGACTTGAACCGCAGAGGCCCTCCAGCAGTTCGCTTAAAGACTAGCAATTCTGTCATACTGGAAGCTATACGAACCAGATCCTTAAGCTATCCATTAACTAAGAAGAGAGGTGTCCATACAGACGTTCCAAACAAGCCGGATATTCTTCACATAATACGATGGGTGTGATGAACAAGAAGTGGTACGTCAGTTGCCACGCTCTCTTGGCAAGAAAGACGCAGTCTCCCTAGTCGTATACTTCAGTTCTATACCTAGCTCGCACCTTTTTGAGGGGATGTCAACTACTACTGAAGGACAGTTTTTCAATATAAACTCCGTCTCCTGCTACCTTTCTGTTCTTCCTATACAGCGTGAACTCTTTTTATGTAGGGGACGAAGATGTGCAATTGATTGATGACGGCATGGCGGCTGATGCTACCCAACTTCCCTGGCACCTGGAACCCTGTCGCGACGTGTACTTCATCCGATTAAGACCTCCTCTTCCACAAGGGCTTGAATTGCACAGCGGACGAAAGCAACTTGGTCATCGATCATGGTAGGGCAAGTTAATGTAGACGCAAAGGAAGCACAATCAACATCACCTCTTCAACCAGAAGCAATAACGACATCTTCTACAACCACATTTAAGTGACACGTTTCGCCACCGAAGGAGTCACCATTCCTATGTATCGGTGAGGAGTACGCAATGTTGATACCGCTTACGGCCCCGTGTCAATTATTGCCAAGGGGCTTCTCTCATCCCCGTCCGGGTGGGGAGGTATAACAGCTTAGCGCTGACTGATTTCATGATTTGAGTTCGACCGCTTGAACAAGTTTCTCCTGAACACTGGTGAGGAAGATTGTATAAAAATCCGTGGACCTCCATACCATCAGTCTTCTCTGATACAACAATCCGCTCTCCAAACACAAGTATCCGGGAGATGAAAAAGCCTCCCGGGCTATTATTGCCAGGATGAACTCTATCATTCCGACTCCTACTACATTTCTCTCGCCGGTATCAACAGCAAGTCTCGGCATTGTTGTGGCACGCTTCAAAGAGGATTTGATACCTTGGCTTCCTGTCTCAAAGTATGCTTACGTATACGACAAGGGCCATATTCCGCAATCAAACGACACTGTCAACCACGACTCTTTCCGCTCCTATATCCAGCTTCCCAACATCGGCCGAGAGGGGCTCACGCACCTACATCACATTGTGCACCATTGGGATAAACTCGAGGACTACATGATATTCTCTCAAGCGGCTCCGTGGGACCTCATTGGCGAGGTGGTCAACTCTACCATTCGAATGGTTGACGTGGCGCTTCAAGTTAGGCCCAATGAAGTCGATCCCTTCAACCCAGCCTTGTTCCATGATATTGATGATTGGGCAAAGATCAACTGGACAGATCCGAAGGAAAGCATTTGGATGACGCCGAGCCAACTGGCTTCATTAGCCTTCGCGCCCTATACCCCTGCAGAACTCTGGCATTTCGTGTTACGAGAGCATCACCCCCCAGCTGTTCGAGCTGCGCATGGTGGTATTTTTGCGGTACGGCGAGAGACGATATATAACCAGCCACGAGAGGTATACCAGAGAGCTCTGAAAAGGTTCGTAGAAGCCAACGCTACGAATCCTGAAGTCGGCTTCATGTGGGAGCGGTTCTGGACTGCGACATTCTCGCGGCGCTATTGGCTTCCGAAGGTTGAGAATCCATAGGCTTGAGCTTTTGACTTACTACTCACCATAAAGGCAATTGAAATCATCATTAGAGGGACATTCTCCTGGTGCAAGGTGGGCATATTTGGTACTCGTCTGGCTTATCGCGAAAGGCTCGCAACACGACCCCTCCGGGGCGGCGACACCGGATGTCCAATCCGGCATGCCCAGCAATGAGTGGCCTATCAAGAGACCAAACGCTCAGAAGCATCTGAATAAGGAACGGACGTATACCTTATAGTAACATTTTACTAGCGCTCAGTGCAGTGACCACAGTGTTTCGCTGGTTCATTGAATCCAATGCCGTGTGAGTATTGCACTATTCGGGCCAAAGGCTTGCTCAATAATGTGGTACTGGAGCTGCATTCTCCTTCTTTTTGTACGAGAATGTATTCAAATTAGCTCAAAGCTGGAGCTGTCTAGAAGAAGTCAAAGGAGCCATAACATTGAGAAAATCGACTGTTTGACATATGGTCTACGTCGAAAGTCCTGCGGTTCGTCGCACACTAGTTACATCCCTGATGCCGAGATGTCAGTCAAAGATAACCGCCGTTAGTTTGAAGATAGAGTCGACATTGTCAATTGCGTTTGGAGTCATTGCGGGATTGAGGTGGAAGAAGTGTCCCCTATGGATTGCTTTCTTGGTCCAGAGGCGGACGCCGAAACGGCTTATTGTTCGCAGAAAGTACCCGGGACGGGGGCGCCCAGCCAACTCTCTCCAAGTGCGATTTACCTCGTCGAAGCCTATTAACCGCTTCTCTCTCACAAGACATATCCATGAGCGTTGCCCAATGAAGCGCATATCAGTAGCGAGTGATCCGGGAAATATCACTCAAGGCAAAAGGCCGTCTGAGCCGTATATAACTGACTTCGTGCGGACTGGCCTACTACTCGTCAAATCCGAGAGGGGCGCACGAATGATAAGAGATGAAGTTTGGAAGAGGTCAGGTCGATCGACTCTGTCAACGCCTGCGGATTACAGTACAACAGAAAAGGCTCGTTCAGAAGGGTCAGTCTAGCAAGCTGGTATATGAGGCTCGAAACATCAATGGTTTCAGATTGAGTATGGCTGCGGAAGCGGTACAAGTCGTAGGGGGGGGTTGGGAAAGCACTTGGCAAATGTCATCTTCTACGCGTCTCTTCAACACGTTGACATGCTTAAGTAGCGAAGAACTCGTTGAATCATATCATTATTGGCTGCTGCATGTACCAACGCTGCTTCAATGCAACCTGAGCGCGTACCGAAAGGGATAAAGCAGTTCTGCTATGTCTCTAAGTCAGGAAGATGCATGCTTCAGGAGGCAGGCTGTGGCAAGTTCTAGCATGCAGACGCCGCGACTCAAGACGACAAGAATGGCGGGTCATGGCAAGAAACCACTCACGAAGCACATGCGATTGTGATCAGAGGCTAGCAGATGTCGGAGCAGCTGTCACACTTCTACCAAGCCTTGAATGCACGTCACCACTATTCCGAGAAGGTTTGAACCTTCGACTCACACCATTTCCTTGCAGGATATTGTTTTTCCCATCTCCTGCAGTAAGCTTTTTGCCTGAAAGATTGTGTAAAGCGTGCCTGGAACAGGCCATGAAGATCAGCAGCAGCTACGACACTACGGAAACTGAAACCTTATCATATGCCCCATATGCCGAGACTTTGGGAATAGTTCCTACTTGCTGACGTAGTCTAAGCCCAGACACAAGCATCGCCTGCTTGAGCAGATCGATGGACTTGAGGGCAGGTAGGCTAGAGCTAGGACGACTGACTATAATTCTAGGGTGGTTGCCGTCATTCGGTGAGATCTGATTACAAGTCATGACAGCCAGCTTATGGCAGCAGCCGTTTGGCCCCAGCATCACCTTATCGCATAAGAGAAAATGTATTACTTCACGCTCGGGTAAGCCAGCTATGAGGCATGCCATACATGTGGAAGCCGGAACAAGACAACATGAACGTCGTGGATCTCAAGATAGCATCGCGAATAGTTACTTGCGCTTTGTCTGCTTTATTTTAAGTCTGACGGCCGCCAAACTGAGGTACAAAGAGCTAACACGCCTTTGACTGTCCTATTGTTGGCGGCCCGCGTGAACTGCTATGGCTGCTTTGGCTGCTTAGTCTTCCGGGTAGCCTCGTTGAAAGATGCCATTGTAGAAGCTCACCCCCGAGAATTACTTTTCTTTAGTGCTGATCCGGGTGGCTGTCAAACTTCACTTCCATTTTTTTTTCTCGCAGTTAAAAAGCTGTGTTGCACCCAAGTCCAATATGCAACTCATATCCTATTTCATTCCAACGGTTGGTTCTTGGATTACCCACCCAGCTCTGATACTAGACTACCGACATGGAGCAACAGAGCCGAATCGAAGCATTGATTGATGAAGCTGTCACGCGTCAAACCGAAAGTGGCCATCATCCACCATGGGACTGCCTAGCCGTATGAAGACCAGTGCTCATGCACTCCGGATGTTAAACTGACTTCAAGAAGCTTGTAGGCCTCACATCTGTCAATCAAGGCCATAACGGAGCTTATCTTTACAAGGCAGCTCTAGAGAAAACGCCTGCCGAGTCTCGACACCTGTTGTGGCGCCGTTACATTGATGCTCTCTCGGAGATGCTCATCATTGTCGGGATGCCAAAGACACTCAATGCCCTGTACGCAATGATGCCGTTGGTCGACAAGCGCGACCTAGCCTATGTGAAAAGGTCAGACTGGGAAGCCGATAATTCAGCGAGAGGCTGGGAGTATGCAAGACGGACACATGGAGATGGTTGGCCTGAATCCTTCAAGGCCGCCAGTGTGTATGCGCCTGACATTGGTAAGCCTTGAAATGTCACCCCATCGAGAGTGCTGGCACTAAAAACATATTTCGCAGCCCACATAGCTATGAATGTCTCGATGCAACATCTTCTATCTGATGAGGCGGTACACGATGGGCAGGCAACCATGGCGCTGCTGGTCACGGTTCTGATCGCAATGAATTGCCCGGTACAGGCCTCTTGGCACGCCAAAGGGTTCATCAGGCATGGAGGGGACGAGCAAACTCTTCACCAGATTGCGGAATTCGCAAAGAAGATTGCACTCGTGACGGGAAATAATCTTCCCACCGATTTTCCCACGGTGGAGGCCATGTTGGAGGAAATCGAGGGTAGCTCCTGAGGAACAGGTAGAACTTAGGTACGGGGGAGTCGAGAGCAGGTATAGATAGTTCTACTTTAATGGCTTTGTCACCGTGAGTACGTCGTATCTAAAATACTAAGGAGGACATACTCTTGTACAACTGTCTTCGAATCGGGTTGAGGGATGCGTAGATCAACAAGGACATCTTACAAATGGCAAATTTTGAAGGCTTACCCTCTGTAACGCAAATTCCAACAAGTAAGTGATAAGTAGTCACACAACTATCTCCAGTTTCAAACTTCCCTGGGCCTAGCTGTAGCCGTCCTTCGTGTAAGCACATTCCCTTCCGGGCAACCCAGCTCCCTCCAGGCAGACTTCCGAGGTCACGCGCTTGATTGCTACACGAATGTAAACGCAAAAATTCCAATAATCAATCACAAGCCCAGATCCTCCTCCGTCCTATGGACGTTTGCGTTGTGCTCTCCTGGACGATGTGGAGAGTCGCATAGGGTAGCTTGAAGATAAAGTCTCGGGGAGCCTGGACGGCGATCGCAGCCCGTGTGGATATGGGACAGAAGAGTGGGTGGTATTGATATAAGTGCATTCATGAGAAGACTACAAAATGCCAGCTTGAAAACTGATGGTTATGCATTCTTGGACTTGTAAGTTGTTCAGCAAACACGATATCCTTGTTCGGTACGTGCCTTGGGAGCTCACACTGAAAGGTGCACCTTTGTAGAAGAGCTGTTGGCCTTAATCCTCCCTTGTGTTTCTCACTCAAAGAAGCTGTTTCAGCCACACGAAGCATTGCTTTGGCACCACGGTTGCCGTGTCGATACCCTCATACGAGCTGAGTTCCGCAGGGCACTGCTCGAATACGAAATTCCACACCAGCATTGCCAACACGATTCTCAACTCCATGTACGCCAATTTCCTTCCAAAACAACCTCGAGGTCCACCACCAAAGGTCAAGAAAGGTCCGGCATAGGCGTTATACTCAAGTCCATCAAACTCACTCTCGCCACCTCCATCCTGCTCAGCTCCAGTCTTTCGCTGGAGCCACCGTTCGGGTCGAAATTGGCCTATGTCATCCTCGTTCCACTCACCAACGCGGTCTTTCGACTCTTGCGATGTGCTCGACCTGACTGACTCGGGGATACCGAATCCAGGTTCCAGCTGTCCTCCGGGTCCATGGTTGTAGATCATGACGCCTGTGCCCTTCGGAACTGCATGGCCTAGTATGGTTGTATCCGTCAAAGTCTCCCGGAGAATGGAGGGGATAGTTTTCGTCATACGCAAACACTCTTCCAAAAAGGCGTCGAGAAAGGGCGCCGGTTTCTCAATAATTTCCACAACCGTTGGCTGGCGCTTGTCCGCATGCGCTTCGGCAAAGGCAGCGTGCAGTTGGCGGCGAAGTTTCGCTTGCGAGGACGGATTGTCGGCCAGCATCTTGGTAATCCACGAGAGCGTTGTGGATGAAGTGTCATGTCCAGTAGCTACGTAGCCGAACAGCTGGAACGCGAGTCAGTAATGCTTCATCAGCTCCATATACTGCGGCACGGCTCAATCCCACCTCATCGCGGATTCTGGGTGCATTGACGTTTGGCGTTCTGTTTTCCTTCTTTGCTTGGCCCAGTTCTCTCAGGAGCATCATGTCCATGGCGCAGCGCATACGATTCTTTTCCTTATTCTCAGAAGTCAACCTCTCAACGCTCTTGTTGATTTCGTTCGTGATAAATGCTTCCTTCTCGGCAAACGTTCGGCGCCAGATCGTCTTCTTCAATAGCCAGTGATGAAGGCGCGGGAATGGAGATTTGTACGCGACCACCACACTTCCCGTCACCTCAATCAGCGACATGCGAGATCTCGGTATCGGAATGCGGTTGTAAGCAACCGGTTCATCTTTGGAGCTTGACGGGGGCGTTGCAGGCTCTTGCAGCTGTAAGAACTCGTATTGCTTCTGCGTCAACGATTCCTCGAGCGGAATACCGAAAGCTGCGGCAAGAATTATGTCGAGCGCCGCATAATGGAGGTCTTCGTGAGCGGAGAAGGGGTGACCTTGGGCTTGGGCTGTTTTAAATGCCCACATGTCAACCAACACAGTGGCAATGTTGTAGATATGCACCGCAGATACCTTTTGTTTTGTTAGCATACAGGAAATAGGCTTCGGTGCGTGGTTATGACATACTTCGCTGAGGAAGCCTGGCGTCATCAGATCCCTGAGCAGCTCTTTGTTTCCCTTGAACCGCGGATCACGCGACTGCATCGCGAGATGGAAATTCGTTCCGATGGTTCCAAAGATATCTGCATTTCTCTTGCTTCGATCAAACTCTCGATATCGTTTTGATAAGATGTCATGTGATTCACGAAAGTCTGTGATGAGTACAAATGGCTTGGGGTAAGGGAACATGAAGACCTGAGAAATGGATGAATGCAGCTTTGCGTTATGGTCGCGAAAGAAATGCCTGAAATTCCCTGTTTGCTGGTACCGCCGAATTTCGAGTGAGTCGCCCCAAAGGCGTCGTGCTGACTCTTTGTTGTAAGGGATGTCGCCTGGGATAGGTCTTGGGAAGTGACGTATATAGAGATAGTAGAGGAAGAGGCATATTCCAGCAAGAACAACGAGCACAGAGGTTGGGACCGGCCAACGCCTGAAAACTCCGGCTGTTTGAGCCATGTTGGCTAGAATCAGATGTCGATGTTCTTATCAAGCGTGTCGTGGCCGTTCTGTGCGGCGATTTGTGATCCAGCGCATCACAAGCTGTGTCCCTTGGGTTAAAACTACAAGAGTAATAGAAGAGGCAAGCCATGTCCGTGGCCTCATAGCCCCATTTATACGGCCGTGCCGTTTGGTTCTACATTGACGCAGAAACTCTATAAATCGGTGGCTGATCCTTTGACGTTTAGTGATTATCTTCTCCATAAATCAATAGCTAGCATTGCGAAGCACCTTATCAGCTACCTACGCATAAACACGGCCGTCGCCGACATAGGAAGCAGTCTTCATTCTGCAAGGGCTTACTCAGATAATTATAAAACGCATGATTATCCTCTGCTTGTCCTGGTATTGGCCTAGAGAGCCTGGTATAGTGTGTATTATTAGTTCTTACCTTGTACTCATCGTATCTCGTGAGATCTCCGCAGACTGGGGTGTGGTCACTGCCGCGCTGCCTCAACTGGGCCGACTAGTCCCATGCTGTTGGCATTCGTTAGCGATATATGTAGGAGCAACATGGTAACTCGGCATATAGGGGAATGCCGCTATCACATTCGTCAAACAAACCAGTCGCGAAATGACAGCTCCTGCTCGCCACTACGTTGCTGATTGGACTCATGTGGGTGTCCATCTTCTATCCGGGTCAATGCGACGCCGGTGCGACACGCAAAGAAGATGCCGTCACTCGAGTTCAGACGCACCCCGGCGGGCTGGTCGAGTGAACAATTCGTGGAAATGACGCTACAGGGAGCGTCGGTCTCGAGTGTAGCTCAACCAAGGTGCTTCTAATGGATGAATTCTTGAGGATGATATCTACTTGCTATAGTCTTTCGCTGACGTCATTTTCAATACACTTCGTCAATACCATCTTATCTCCGTAACCCCAGAAACTCCATCTTGTCCTTGACGAACGGGCGGCACGCTTTCCTTGTATGATTGGTCCGTTCCGCAGCTCCGCTCGGTTGTATGCAATGACTTGCCAATTTTGAACAGAAGAGAAATGGACGAAACAGATTTAACGGAGATAAGTATCCAATATTGGTTCACCATAGGTACTCGAAGAAAGATGGTCAACTTACGCAAGTTGCGCTTTCGAATACCTCTGCGGCTGTCTTAGGTAGCATCTGTACTAGGAGTCTCCTCACGTACAAAAAGGGAGAGCCATCGCAGTCATGGAAAGTTGGAAAGTCTAGATTAGACACAGAAACTATCAGCTGTCAATCATCAATTGTCCGACAACTTAGTATGGCACCGTCGCAGTTTTCACTTGCCGGCAAGGCCGCTCTCGTGACTGGTGGTATCAGGGGCATTGGGCGAGGCATATCCCTCGAGCTTGCTCGCCGAGGTGCCAACGTCGCCATGGTCTATGCCAATCCCAGCCGTCACGAAACCGCCAAGAAGGCTGTCGAGGAAATTCTCTCACTTGACTCTGGCGCAAAGGCCATCAGCATTCAGGCCGACCTAAAGGTGTTTGGGAACTATCAGAAGATTATCGATGAGACGTTGCGAGAGCTGGACGTTAGGACTATCGACATCGTTGGTAGGTTGGCTCTCGCGCATCTTGGACTGTCTTGTATCGCGTGTACTAATACTAGGAACACATACAGTCCACAATGCAGCGGTCGCCTCGCCAGTATCGACGGAGGATACTTCGGAACAGTTATATGATGATACAATGACCACCAACATTCGAGCTCCGTTCTTCCTTACAAAGGCAATGCTGCCACATATTCCACACGGCGGGCGTATCATTCTCATCTCCTCTATTGCGGCACGGCGGTTCTCTTTCGGGATGAGTCAAACTGCTTACGCAATTAGCAAGGCAGCTATTGAGGCGCTCGCCAGAAACTGGGCTGTTGAGGTGAGTTATATGCTGCTCATTTCACATTGGGCGCTCGAACTCTGACAGGTGTCATCAGTTCGGCCAATCGCGTGGCATTACTGTCAATGGTGAGCCATCAGTATATCATTCTGTCCACACAGGAGTTTATGGCTGACTGCATCATAAATAAAGCATTGTCTGTTGGGTTTGTGGAAACGGAGCTGGTGCAAAGCCTCTCGCCTGAGAGCCTTGAAGCATACCGCAAAGAAAATGCACGCGTAACCGCAGCAGCACCAAGGAGCGGCACACCGGATGATATTGCCCAGATTGCGGCCTTTATCGCCAGTGAGGAGTCACGATGGGTGACCGGAAGCACCGTCTCTGCCAATGGCGGGAAATGGCCCATCTAGTTCAATATCGTAGCACTATCAGTTGTGACTAGCGAAGATCGATATATCGCCTCAGAGGTTTTACTATCTGACATAGACTAGTTTCCCATAACCTTATTCATACCTTTTTGCATTTCTAAGGATCCGCTAAGGCAGCCCGATGGGTATAATCCTTATACGAATCTATAAGATTATACGAATCTATGTCTGATACGAATGGGGAAAACTAGAGATCTTCAGTAATGTAGAGAGGGTGTTGCATATCCATCTCTGAATGAGGGTAGAAGTCCTGTGCGCCACGGGCCTGATACATATAGTCGTGGGTATAGAGCTGGAACGTGAGCATACTCAGACGCCGAGTTTAAACGTTCAACAGGTGAAACGGAACATGTCTGCGTCCCGATAGACTGACATTTTCTGGAGGACGTGAACGAGCATATATCTGAACGAAACACAAGATATAAATAGCAAGAATACCAACAGTTGTCGGACCTCCACAAGTAGGCATCCCTCGTCCTCTTGCTCAAAAGCCAACGATATCCCTCCTGTATCTCTGCAGAGGAAGGTGAATAGGGGCCTAGCCATGTACGAAGACGTTCGCAACGCCCCATGTCAAGAGCGTCGACTCAAGCAAAACCGGCGCTAATGACAAAGCTCACGTCGTCATTGAAAGCAGCGGTTGCGTCGAATGTGTGGACGCCGCCGTTGCTCGCGATGTAGAGTGTGTTGTTGTAATGGCGAAAGTAACGGGTTGGATAGCTCCAAGATCGAATGGAGTTCCCTTGACCGTTAATGCCCGCCTGCGTGCAGAAGGTGGCATCTTCAGCAAAGAGCTTACTGCCGTCGTTGGCATTCAGCACGAGCCCGAAGTTGGAGTGTCGAATGTAGCTGCCCGATGTGTCCCTAGACTCAAATGAGAAGCAAGCGCTATTGCCTAGACCGGCACGAACCGTCCAGCTGGCCTGTTGCTTGAGGGCGGTGGCGCTGGTAGACGAGACGACTTGAGTGTTGACCGTCGACCCGCTATGCGCGATGTACCGAGTCGTGCAGCAAGCCGTGGTGGCTCGTAGTGAGATTGACGAACCAACAGTGAGGGCTGGGCCGCTTGTCAGCGGTGCAACGGCATATCTGGCGGCTACTATGTTGGCTTGCACTGAATTCTCTGTTGCATCAGAAGGATATCCAGAGGTCATGACGCCCTCATAGAACGTGCCCTGGGCGCCGTTGCTGTTGTCGCCGCCGATGCCGAGGATGATGGCACCCTCTTTGCTCATCGGGTTGTATCCGGACACTTGTGGACGTGCGCCGCTGTAGAAAGTCGACAGCGATCCAGACGCAGAATTGCCGCCACGGATGGCCCACTGGTTCGGCTTCCCCTTGACCGCCGCCGTGACAAAACGGTACGAGATGGATGGATCACCCGCGTTGTTGCCGGCACTGGAGCCGGAGAACAAGCCGTTCTCGAGATCCGCCATGATCCACGGACCCTTGCCTGAGCCAGTGCCCCAGACCGTGCTATCACCGAAGTAGATGGCCTCCATGTGGCCGTTGCCGGTATCACGGCTGCTGGTCTCGGCGTTGCCATAGTCAAAGCAGCAGGCGCCGTTGTAATGCGTACCATCGAGCACAGCATACATGCCTTCTGCCGCATCTCCTGTGGCTGTGCCGCTGGCAGCGTTATTGCGATATCCAGTTCCCGGAGAGACAAAGACGCCATATGCCTTTTGTCCATTGAGCGTTACCGGCGCCCCGATTGCGCTGGCCAGGTTGTCGTAGCCATTGGACTCTGGGCCGCTGAAGCCGCCTGGCGGAGCCTGGGTAAGGTGGTTGCCGCGACCCGACTGGTCATATATAACGGTGATGAGACATGTGGTTCCCGCACAGAATGCATCTTGAGCAGCAGCGTTGGCAACGCCATTGGACAGCGGTGATATGGTAGTTGTAGCGCCATCTGAGCCGCGCTTCACCTGGTATAACGGACCGGTATAGGCGTTGAACAGGGCACGCGTGGTGCTGTGGGCCGCGACGCAGGGCGTTCCGCCCGTAGAATAGATGTCACAGGGCCCAGCCGCGACTAGAGACACTGTGGCAATAAAGCCTAGTGCTATGATACCGGCGGTGGACAACATGGCGATGGCAAGGACAATATTCGGGACAGGGCACACTTATAAGAGAAGCTCCAAAGCGGGCAAGACGATTGGATCAGCCACTGTAACAGACTAGGTCAGGTATGGCAAAGGATAATCTGATATTGAATATGGTCTCGATGGCGTATACCTGGGTCTTATATAGTGATCCTCGTTCTCCAAACGCACTCGTGGTCCTCTATCAAAGGTAGCATGCGTTGCTCAAGTGGCAAGGATGCCTCCTCGAATTCATAATAGCCTACATCATACTTTCATATATCACTTGCAATTCGCAAACTATAATGAAAAGAGCCTATATAGCCTTGTTCAAATACTACTTCCTCTCTTGAATGCTACGTAAAAAAGGACTTGTGACACACTTATAGCTGGTTTTCGTAGGCGTCAGAGGTGGAAAAAGTAATCTTGAGGTGGGTATTTAGGAACATTTACCCCAGGTTTGGAGTTGTTGTATGCGCGCCAATCAGGCGTCTGGACGCCGACATGAAATTGGATTCTACAAAGGCTAATGGAACATCGACTTCTTCTCTATGTGAGAAGGATCAACTTACAGTCGAGCAACTCCACAACTAACTGTCCTCGCGTACCACACGACGTTGTCCCATTGCTGCGGTTATGACGCGGCTGGTTCCGCGTAGGAAAACTCCTCATAACCCTTACTCCATCGAGGCATGCGGCCTTGAGAACAGCTGCGGAAGGTGCCCGTTCAACTGGAAGCCGAGCATCCTTGTCTCCGCGTTGGAAACCCCGAGCCATCTTATGTTGGAAACTCTGGAGTACGGAACGATTGATAATATGGCCGTGAGCTTTGCTGCAATACTGTGCAGCCTGGAATGACTGGTCGGGCTTCCTTTACGTCTTTTATGAACTGTTCATGGGCTTTGGCTGGCTATGCGCTATGTCAACATACGCCAGATAGGGTTAGAGTACAACAATTTCCAAGGGATGGCCATATATGATCCATCTATATGCCTCGAGTTCCCACGCGGTGAAGATATGCATGGGTGCTCTGAGCGAAAGCCCGAACCTACGCCTCTGCCTCCTTTATTGACTGCAGTGTGATGAGCGAGAGGTAGGTTCGTGTTCCACATTGAACTGACGATGTGTAAACGGCTCAGGTGCGCAGATACAATGTTTGGGAGGTTGCGCCCTTTCTTGCAGCGGCCTACAGGACTGGTGTGGTAGATGAGTCTGTCCTTCAGGTCCAAGGTCTACTAGCAGTATCAGAAAGTCTCCATCAAGTCTCGATCACTCAGAATACAAATTGCATCAAGTTTAAGTGATGCGCCACTGCCCTTCCGTACCTCATCAGCCTCTTGATGCCAGCAGTATTTGAGTTAAAGCGCTTGCTTTGCTAGAGAAAGAGCGGTTGGTTGCGAACTGAGCTTGCATTCCCCCTACTGAATCATGCACTCCCGCTGTCTTGAGAGCGCACATACAGACTCCTCCTCTGGATGGGACCATTTGCCATCCGACTGCTCGAGCCTTCCGCATGTATGGCTTTACCGTGTGTGTATCCCCATATGCTGTCACGGCTGATTCCCATAGAAACGCCAGTTGCCTGTTACACTCGGGTGCGGAGAAGTGAAGAGAAACTGACAAGGCACATCTGTGTGACGTGCTCGAAGACGTGAGCTGTCTTGCATTGTATACCACGCGCCAACCCGAGCTTACGATGACATGCAATAGACTGATTGGTAGTTCTTCCGAAGACGTTGAGGACCAGTGGACCCTTCCATATACTCTATCCACTTGTGTATCGTTGAGGGTGTTCCCTCATGCCGAAGCACCATGCCAGCGGCTGCTTGTACATGGGCATTCATCGGATGTGACAACGCACTGACCTTGATTGCTGTTCATGATGAATTGCAAGATGATTCGTCTTCTGTTGTCCAGTCTCCTCTTGTCATTGTGGAACCTCGGAATCTTTCGTTGCCTTGCATGTCGTATAGGCGCCCCTGCGTCGAAGTAAGGATACAGCCACTGGAGGTAGTACTGTCTGATGACAGACAACGTTTGACGCATCCATGATCACATCACACGAGCGGGATCGGCCTCATGCGAGCCTACAACCCAGTATAGCATACCCTTACTGACTGTCGTGAGTCGGAATCGCTATAAAGGAGACGACATCTCCTTCGATCTCAGCTCTTTCCCCCTCCCTCACTTCAAACTTCACATCGTACTTACTCTGCATGCCTTGAGAGCGGTTTCGTCTTCATTCTTTTTGCAATGGTGACGGCTAAGACGACACTGCTTGCTCTTCCTGGCATTTTCGGCTTGTCGGCGGCATACAACATCTCGCCCATGAGCTCCTTGTCTAGAATTCTTGATCAATTGCCGCTCGGCCTCGGTCGTCACAACGCTGATGTATCGCGGTTCAGGTGTGATTTGGGTAAACCTCTTGATCCTTCCAATGACGGACTCTATAGCTCTCATGAGCTCTTCTCAACCAAGGAGGCGATCAAGACATTAGTTGAACGACATCAGCCCCTCGTCAAAATCGAATCCATCTGCTATGACGACCTTGGAGATTTTGATGATGATAGATGGGAACCCTTTTATGACATTCCCAAGGTGTTAGAGAGCAAATATCCCATGGTGTCAGTTTCTCGATACCCATTTTTCGTTGAACACGTACGCTGACAAACGCTCAGTTATGAAAAGGCATGGGTCGAAACGGTCAACAGGTTCGGACTTGTATACACCGTCGAGGGTTCTGATGCCTCCTTGAAGCCCATCCTCTTGACAGCTCATCAAGACGTCGTGCCTGTCGCCAACGAAACGCTGGATTTGTGGGAGCATCCACCATTTGACGCTTTTTACAATGAAACCACTGGTTATCTCTATGGCCGTGGCGCTTCGGACGACAAATCAGCCATCACAGCTCTCATGTCCGCTATGGAAGCTCTCCTCTCACAGGAAGACTACAAGCCACGTCGCACGGTCGTTTTTGCATTTGGCTTCGACGAAGAATGCTCGGGTCCCCGAGGTGCGGCGTCGATAGCAAAGCATCTTGAAGAAAGATATGGCGAGAACGGTATCGCCGTGATCCTCGATGAAGGCGGTGCTGGCCTACAGAGTGTCGGTGACGCTCTTTACGCATTACCTGCCGTGTACGAGAAGGGATACCTCGACGTCTGGTTCGATCTGGATGTTCTTGGGGGGCACAGCTCGACGCCCACCCCGCACACTTCCATTGGTATGATGTCGGAAATCGTCGTCGCTCTCGAATCCAACCCGTTTCAACCAAAGATCATCAGGGATGGACCAATCCACGAGGGCCTCATCTGCTTCACACGCTACTCACCCTACGTTCTGCCGGCATTGACATACTACGTCAACATGGGCCTGCTCGATCAGGCGGCTCACTTGTTGGCGCAGGCGCAGCGAGATACGCAGTATTTCATCCAGACGTCTCAGGCTGTAGATTGGATTGCAGGTGGCCAAAAGATCAATTCTCTGCCCGAATTCACCACTCTTGGTGTCAATCATCGCATTGCTCCCCAGGACAGCATTGGCAGCATCCAACACCGCATCGTCAAACTGGTTCAAGGGGTTGCCAACAAATACAATCTCACTGTGCAGGCATTTGAAGGTGACGATGATTACGAGGATTATCTCCGCTCTATTGGACATGCGTCCCCAGCCAAAGACGACGACTTGCACACGGCTTGGGAGCCAATCTACAACGGAAAGCTGACCTTGGAGGCAAGAAAGAAATCTTACATCACTCACCAGACCCCAACACACGGTGCCGTGTGGGACATATTTGCCGGCACGGTCCGTCACACGTTTGCCGATCAGGCGAAGACAGTCGTTCCGGCTCCGGGAGCTATGACCGGCAATACTGACACGCGCCATTATCTCAGTAGGTCGTTGTATATCCGACGAAATATTGACATGTTACATGCTGACTACTTGGCTTTGTGCCACTAGATCTGTCGGAAAATATCTACAGATGGAGCCCGGGAAGCTTGAAGTCCTTCTCCAATATCCACAGTGTCAACGAGAAGTTGCTCGTAAGCGAGCACGTGAACATGGTAAAGTTCTATTACGACTTTATTCGGAACTTTGACCAGGCCGATGTCTAAGCGCCAATGACCTTGGTCAGGTCGACCGATTTGCTTCATGATCTGAGACGTGTGTTGGCTTGAAGACAATAGGCAAAGTGTGTAGGCCTCGCCGATTAGCTAGCAATGCAGATACTATCTAATGATACCGTGCAACTGAATACCTCATCAGTTCCTGCTGCATGACATAAACCCTTTCCCAGCCGAAGCAGGCGAACAAGTGGTAAGACGACATCTCCGATTGGGGCCCCAGCTGACATGGATCTTGTTTAAAGGCCCCCAAACTTCAAGGATTCACCGCCCACACATGTCAATATTTCCCACTGTCACGGCCCGACTCCCCTGAATCCTGCTCTGGATCTTTCGCATACTTGCTATGTCGCCTGAGTCTGGGCCCGTAAATCCAGAACAGGAGAGGCGCAGGGCTGAGTATGATCGCGACACAGCCCAAGAGCGTCATTGTCCAGTGTACCCCGATGGCTGAGTACATTGGGCGAGTCGCCATTACCATGCCACCGGCTGCCAGATAGCGCAGGGATGTGATGCTCGCTAGGGCAATAGCCGAGTGGTCGCCGTAGCTGTCTATGATGTATTCGTAGCTGCTCACGTAGAACGCAGTCAAGACGATTCCGAAAACACAGCAAGCGGCCAGTCCACTCCATATGGAGATACTCGGGTAATTCGTCCACCCGAGCCAGAAAAGGCAAATGGGCAACATGGGGGACGTGATGATGGCAGGCCAAAGTCGAAATTCCGGCTTGACGGACGCCCCATGCACGTGTGCAGTTGCCCTGCGGGCCCAAATGTACCAGCTCGGTGCGCTGACCGTGAAGATTGTCGACCCTACCGCGATCGAGGCAAAACAGCTGCCAGTAAGACCGGTAGATAGTCCGTACGTTTCCTTGAAAATGTAATCGAACCCCGAGAGAGAGGTAAAGAGCAGCGTGTAGAGGAGTAGCAGGTATAATCCCAGCACGGTCACAATGACTTCTGTCGAAAAAAAGGTAACGCCAAGTTTGATGTTGCGTTTGAGGCGACCGGAAAGACTTGCAGACGCAGCGTGCTCGGAATAATATCTCTGGTCACCCGTCAAATGGCGTAGTTCCTTTGCTTTCCATTCTAAAAGCAGCGGCAGGTAGGTTTCGGGAAGAAATAGCAGCGCAATCAAGAATGCCGCGCCGGATATTATCAGAGTGATCCAGTCGGGCCAGTGCCAGCCCAAATTGGGGTTCGCGACCAGCCAGCCGCTTGCTATGGGAGCAGCTACAGGTCCTATCGTCATGGAAAGCATCAGCACCGATCCACGGACGCGCCAAAGTGGTGGTTTTCCCCCCTCGTTACCTACCTATCACATTGACCCAGGCTATGATTGGAAAGACAAAAGCTCTCTTTACATCCCTGAACTGATCTCTGACACTGGAACCGTTAATTGACAACGTTGCACTGGAAGTCAAGCCCACGAAAAGCCGACAGGTAATGCGTCCGCCAAAAGTCGCTGCCTTTGCAGAACCCAGGACGAAGAAGAGATAACAGAAGGTTGCAAACAGGTAGATGGGGTTTCTGCCCACCGTTTCCGACAAGGGCCCGGCGACCTGAGAGCCGAAGCCAACCCCAAAAAGATACATTGCGATGTCCAGATTCTCCGCGACTTGGCTGACATGGAGATGCGAGCTCGCTACCGAGTTGGCCATGGACTCTGAAGCGCCTGCCCACCCTTGAACAAAGATGAGGAATGCCAAGATGGCGATGTTCTTACACCTCGCACCGAGCGACCAGTTCTGTGGATTGAGCGTGTCATCGGGTGCACATGTAACCAGGATTCCTTGATTCGGCGAATCCTCTTGGTTTTCCGAACCAGTGTCTTGAGCAGATGCCGCGTCCCGAGGCCGCGGCCATGGAGAACAACTCTTCTCGAGATCGGGTTGTCCATTTGACGCCGGGTCTGGCATTGATTGCCTCTCAGCTTCAAGCTCGAGACGAACTTGATCCCTGATCTGACGGCGTTGTTTCAAAGACCACATGTTGATAATCGAACAACTGATGCAGGCTTAACATACATGATCACGCGACCACTTGCCGCATTTATATGCACGTGTGTATGAGACACGGGATGATAGTCTCGTGCATTCAATAGCGCCATTCTGCCACGTCGAATTGACGTCAATCCCATTTACGATCTGCACCGACATCCCGTCATCACCCACTATTTAAGCATCAAAATTGCTGATATGTGCAGTCTAGGGTTGTATATGTATTAGTGGAAGGAACGGACCTTTGTTTCGACCTAACCAATCGTTTCGTTTCTAGACACCCAAACTCTGTTCTTCATAAATGATGTCTGCATGGCGATGACTTCCATTCTGCCTTCAAAGCTTGTAAATTCAAAAAGGGCCTTGTATACTTATGCGATTTGTTGTTATAGGGAGTGTGGCAAACCTGCCTCACCCATCAATAAGCTGGTGACCTCTAGAAGATTCTTTGCTTAGAGCTGGGTTCAGCGGTCTCGCCAGACGCCGGTCGCTCTTTATAAAAGCCGAAAGAGAGCTAGGGGACATGGAAGGCCATGCGTCCGATCTCCGTCATTAAGTAGAACATTTGGACGCCATACTTTCTGCACATCATCACATAGGATTACGGCCGGTTTGATAGCCCCGTGGATCGAATCCGACGCCAATCTTGGTGGAGAGACTCTTATATCTAGACTTATCTTTACGAGGACCAATTTTCCGGTTTGCAGCACACTGACTCGTGAGTGATTCAGGGGAATGTGGAGTAGCGCCCCGCGCTCGCAACAGCTTCAAAATGCAGAATCTCAGACAAAGCCAGTAAGCAGTAGATATCAGGCCCAGAGATAGATGCCTCGTGGATATAATGGGAGGTGCAGAGCAATGAGCTTCCAAGTCACCTTATATAGCGCAGGAGTGAGCCTCTCTCAAGCTCATCATCCGCGGCTTTTAACCGTTGTCTAGTAATACATAAGTAAAAGGTAGCACTCGAACGTTTATGTTCTTTTCTCCTTGAGGGCCTTATATCCCTTTCCTATATTATCCCAGTTGGTGAACCCTGTCGAGGGCTCTATGGGTACTTACGACTCAGCCACTACTACTTGTTAAAGCTGCCTCGTCATTCTCAAGGTTTGTCTTTAGCCACAAGCTGTTGTTACAGTAGAGGGTCATGGGAAAGGTTTGATACTGCGTATATGACTTTCAAACTGAAATTGCACTATGTATTGTAGGAGAGCATGTTGGATGAAAGCTTGCTGCCCCGTGCTCACCTCATGATTCTGCTACGGTCTTCCGCTTACTATCATTAACTTGGAATGGGCTGAAGAGGGAGGAAGGGGAATAGAAGGCGGGGCCATCGCTATCGTACTAGGTAGCTGCTCTATTTTCTGGGACCAAATCAGTGTCTAAGGGACTGTTGGTGCCGCAGCTACGTATGAAGTGGTAATTTCTGAGCTCTCCGCATTCTTGTCAATGAATGATGGGCAACGTTACCATGAACGAGGGCAGAGATGAGGCGATGCTCGTTCTACGTGGTGGACAGCCACCAGAGACTCATGTCCTTTGTGCCGTTAGTAATCTTGGTGAGACAATGAAACGGGCGTTGCACTTATAATGCTTGATCTCTTTCAAGGGTATCGACCTGAGACGAACGACTGTCACGTGTTTCACATAAGCCTCGCAGAACTTTGCAGGCAACCTCAGTGCCAACCAAGCAACTTTCTTATTTCAACGTCAATGCATAGGTAGGAATGCCTCTCTAGGTAGGTTTAATTCTCCAGACTCGATGATTGACATCTATCCAGAGGCCGGCATTGGTTGCGACCATGCCTTCTAACTGAACTTGATAAACTTCTTTAGTCTGCCAACGCCTGGTCTTGGTTTCTCACGGCATGTTTTGCCTCTCGGACCATGTATCTACAGGGCATAATAATGAACATTGGTTTAAGACCCAGTTTCAGCATTTGCGCGTCTGTTCTGAATAGCCACGCAACAAAGTACGCGCAGGCCTGTCTCACAATTATAATCTCTTTTGTTATTGCGGGAAGCCTAGGACCAATGTCATACATCCTTTACGACAGTTCCTCCATCCACCTGAGAAATTTAGCCACCGACGTTGCTGGAACGGCATATTATATCGCCAAGATGCTCATAAAGTATCCGTCATCGCAGCTTTTGAACCCCACAAGGTGGAATCTTACAAGCAACCGCGGCTATGCCCGGGGAGGTACCGCCTGTGTTTGCGAGGCTATAGCATACATCTCTTCGCCTGAACTCAAGCGTCGCACGTAATACGAGAGTGACATGTTGTTCAACCAGCGCGTGCCAGCCGGGAAGTTCAGCTCGACCCTCATTCACGCGGCGAAGAATGAATGAGGTGAGCACCACGTCATGTCATCGGAAGAACTATCTTGGAATTCCGTACCCTGTTGAGGAGCGCGGCGCTCAATCATTCAATTGAATTATCTATGCGTTGTCATGATATCGGAAGACGTGAGTAGACAATTTGTTTCCTTCCGCATCGTATCTCTGGGGAAAGACTGTGTATAGGCCATCAGCATCTCGAGCCTCGTAATCAAGGCTGTTGCTCGCTTGGATCAGCAAATCTAGCCCGTAATTCTCCTTCAGCCAATGCGCGACCATATCCACCCCAGCACATGCCCCAGAAGAGGTCCAGACATTGCCGTCAATGATCCATTTCTTGTCATTAGTCCAGTTGACTTTCGGCCAACGATTGCGCACCCAGGAGTACTCAACGCTGTTAACAGTCGCCGTTTTCCCGTCCAGGACTCCTGTTGATGCCACAACACTGGCTCCTGTACAAGTTGTCCACAGGAGCTTACCCGCTGCTACATGCTTGCGGATGAATCCGGCGTGCTTGGGGTGCAGTTCAAAGTTGTGCAAGTACGGCCCGGGGACGAGAAGAATGTCTATTTCAGGACATTCCTCGACGGTGGTCGAAGGGACGATCGTCAACTGGCTGGATCCTAGTAGGACGGGGTTTCTGTCGATACCAATGTGGTGGAAAACAAATTCTGGTGCTCGTGATATAATCTCCTCATCGATCGGTCCATACTGCTGAACAGCTTTGAGAACGGACTTGCGTGCGGACGTGAGAAGGTCGGTAGGCCCTGCGCTGTCGACAACCTGGTAGGCAAAGACAATGATACCGACGTGAATAGCAGCCATTGCCACGAGAAATGAATCCTGCAGTAGACTCCGAGCTGGATGATCAAAAAGTCTTTGCCGACAAGTAGTTGCGGTGGTAACCAGATATTTGCTGCTGTGGAAGAACAGCTGTTGAGCAAGAGGCATCTCAGCTTTTAATAGGGTACCGTTTCCACCACTCCATGAGAAAGCGACCAGGGATCAGATGAGACGCCAAGCAATCACCCAGATGACTATCGTAAGACAACTTCGATATCCGCTCTTTTTTTTTCCGTAGTTACTGTGGGGAGCTGCGCTAGCACAAGGGTTTGACATCTACATCCGACTTATGGCGGATGTAAGACATAGGGCATAATCATGGAACAGTCGGAATCTACAGACAGAAATTTGGCAGCTTGATTTTCTCTTCTCCGGACGGTCGAGGTTCCCCGACAGTTATGCTGAGAAATCTGCCTTGGAGACTACGGGCTCCGTAGATTGTTGAGATCAATATGCATTATGACATGAGTGCCGTTCGAAATCTGAGCGATGAATTCTATGATAAATTAGCTCTTCCCAGACTCATGCCATCAAGGCAGCACTTGAAGCATTGGCTGTTGTCGCAGACTGAAGTATTAAGGCACCGAAGCCCATCGCCGCGATCAATCCGTATATCTCGGATTTGATATATGGAGAAACAGCAGATTACCTCCTGTCCTTTCGGATCTTTGCAATCAGAGAGAACAAGTACATCACAATGGTTCTCTTCCATATTCTTATTCTTCTTGGCGCTGCGTGGACGTCAGATGCGTTCTCTATCCCGAATGTCAACGCAACCTTCTCCAAGATGCCCAAGCCGTTCACGCTTCGTGTTAACGAAGACTTCATCAACGATACAAGACAGCGTGTATTGAGCGCCAGGCCACCCATCTTCTTGGAAACGACATACGAGGGCCCGACTATGGAGAACTTTACCAACGTTCGGAATCACTGGGCCCATAACTACAATTGGAGCATGGTCGAGGAGTCTATTAATGAAAGGCAAGTCTGCGTGCCAGCTGGGGCCTCCGAGCTCTGAATTGACAGTAATTGCTAGACTACAGCAATTCACAATAATTGTCGAGCCGACGATAGACAACGCCACCGAACCAATCCCACTACATTTCGTTCATCACCGTTCGTCGCGAGAAGATGCTATTCCTCTCCTCTTCATCCACGGCTGGCCAGGCTCATTCCTCGAAGTCAGCAACATCATAAACGACCTAACCAATCCGCCTAACAAGTCCGTTCCGGCGTTTCACGTGGTAGCCCCCTCGATACCGGGATTTGGATTTTCCCCTGCGCCTCAACGCCCAGGGTTTGGACCTATCCACGCTTCACATGCTTTCAACGAATTGATGCAGCAACTCGGTTATGTGAGATACGTCATACAAGGTGGAGATTTTGGCGGCGTCATTCTCCGTTTTCAGGCACATTTCTTTCCAAACAATGTCGTCTCTGCATTGAGCAATTTCTGGATTGTTCAACCAGAACTGAGCGATTTCCGCAGGCTTTCACAAGGACTAGCAACCCCCGATGAAACAACATACATTGCGACACTAGCGACTTACATAAACCAGGCTTCCGGGTATCGCATACTGCAACAGACGCAGCCACTTACAGCGGCCTTTGCGGTGTCGGATTCTCCGCTAGGCAATGCCCTGTGGATGTATGCGCTGATGGCAGAGGTCGTCGATCCAGCAATCAAGGTCTGGACGCCAGAAGAGATCATTACCTGGTCAATGATGTATTACATTCAAGGACCGTATGCTGGTATGCGCTTCTACAAGGAGGTTGCTAATGATGGCGCTCTCGACGGGCTTGACTTTGGCACACTTCCGTTGGTGGAGATACCAGTGGCGATTAGCCAGTTTCCTTATGATGTTGCCTATGGATTGCCTCTGGATTGGGCGAGACGTGGCGGCAATGTGATCAAGAGAAACGTCCACAACCATGGCGGTCATTTTGCAGCCTACGAAGTGCCGGATCTTCTGCTTCGGGATATCCGTGAGTGGTTCGGCGATCGAGAAGTCTCCGGTACCAAGGCGCTCGTCGACTCATCTGACAAGTCACATTGAGTGGGCTGGACAAGGCTGAAGGCATCTGAACGAAAGGACACGGTTGTTTCATCACTTTGGTGCCTTCAACTGGATCTTCAATCCGGGGGTGTAGACGGCTGTACTAGGCAGAAGAATGACTTATGACTGTAGCTATAGATATTTCTTCATCTTACCCCCCTATATCAACTGGTTGCTGTGTCTGCAATATGTTGGCGGATATTATGTGGCATTCGCTTGCACTGGGAGGAAGTTGGTAACATCGGCCCCCTCTGCTGACCCCGATCTTTGCCATGTCAAGCTTGACGTGCCCGAGTCATGTTGCAAATCACTAAGCGCTAAATGTGAGCTAGTCAAGTGGCGTCAGCAAGAAAGTCACGGTAATCCATGATCACCTACCTGTTTAACAGAGAAATGGCAGCAACGCGCCGTGCAGCATCACTGTTCACTTTTTCCACACTGAAGCGGCGTCATTCCCAACGCCCATCATCGGCAGCCAACTGAGATATTTGCTGACAGAGATCATACCTCAATCATCTTCGAGCTCTTTTACCTTCTTGACAGTCAAGTCCCCATTTCCATCACGAGTTGAGGGTACTACAGCATTGGGAGATGCAAGATATTTATAGGGTATGGACATATACATCCGCTGTTTCGCCATTGTGGTCCATTACTAGGTACTTCGTAAAATTAGTTAGATATAATACAGTCTCAGACATTTATCTTCTATTTCCCACGTAGGTCTCCTTCCAATTGTATCCAAAAAGGGTATCCTGAACCAAGCCTCTATTCATGTGTCACTTGTGTAGATTGGATCTTCAAAATCTTACCCGCTGGCGGCGTGGTTCCCATTTCCATTACGCTCTCGGGGCTCCCATCCGGCCACGCCACGTATGTGGTCCTACCTTTGTCGGAGTGCATCACATCCATCTCCCATCTCAGGTTTTCTTCGCTCTCCGTAATACGCTGGAAGTTTTTGCTCCCTGGCGCCCTCGGACGACCGTGGATGCTGGTGTGTAAGCCCAGATTTGCAGCGCTGCCCGGTTTTGGGATACCGCTGGGGCGAGAGCCAGCCGCAGGCGTTCCGCGGGAGCCATTGACCCCGGACAGGGAGAACCATTTTCCCAAAGTTCTGTCAAGTACCGGACGCAGAAGAGGCGCAGAAATAACGATGTTCGCAACGCCCAATTGCAATATACCGAGGATCGTTGTAGGTATCGCCGAGTATGTGATATCCAGGAAGTCGACATTGAAAACAAGGTAGAGGCGAACCGCTGTGAAGATGATAGTTCTATTCGGCGAGTCAGTGGCTAGGCGCAGAAGTGAGATGGACTATGTCTCCTAGACGGCGAATCTTACACGAAACCTAGACCAAATACACCCATCAGGGCGACTTTGTACGTCCTCTTCATATGCAGCTTTGACACCATCTGAAGCGGCAGGATCATGATTGCCAGATCAGTGATGATATCGACAATGCTGACTGCCGCAAAGGCGAGCGTCTGGTTACCGCAATGGCCCCGCGCGGTTGGATCCCAGTTCATGGTGACAGGCTGACAGATCAGAATACCCGTCAAAATGGTTTGGATCACCCAGGAAGCATTGAGCGCGATGACGCAGTATGCGACCCAGCTATACGACTGGGTGAAGAAGATGCGCTTCAGCATGAGCGCGAGGCTGGTTTTGGTGAATCCCAGAGCCGAGGCATATAGAACCTGGTTGGCGAAGAGAATTTGAGAATACCGGAGGATCTGAATCGGCTGGAGCTCGCGGAGATGGTTTCCGAGGCCACCATAAACGACCACTGAGATTTTCCGTTAGTGTCGCGGACGCAGTAGTCTACTAAGTATTGCTTTCGGGAGCTCAGAACGTACTCAGGATGCCGTTGATGCCCATTGCCCAGAAGAGGAACTGCAGCCAAGTCAGTCATTATTAGCTCTCAAGTTTCACCACTGCGTCTACCGTCAAGCTATACTCACCAGACCAAGATAACAGAAGATATCTTCCACGAGGAACGGCGAGATCCCTCTCATCCGTCGAGTCCAAACTCTCAGCGCCAGCCATCCGGTGGCAATCAGCGGCATCACCACCGAGAGAGCCACGATGCCAGCACCGTAGTGATTGATAGGAGGGAGCTCGCTCCCAACTGTTGGCGAAGCCGTCGGTGTCGCCATTGCTCCTGCTGCTGCTGCGACCTCAGCACCGCTGCAGTCGCAATACCATAAGAACGCTCGACAATGAGAGTTGTCTTTGCTAACGACCGCAACTCAGATGTTGACCTGTGTGGGCATGGGTAGGACTAGGGAGGAGAGCTGGTTCCTATCCTCGAGGCCTAACCCACGTATGTAATATGCACAATTAATCAGATTGGGGACAAGAGGCGAAGGGCATGCGGGTGACTGTTATAATCCTACAGATGTTATGCCCACTGGGCCGACATGAACAAGGACACGGACCTTCGATAAGCGATGTGACCAGGATGAACCAGACAGAAACCCGAACGGCTATAGTCCGCCTTGTACGATATAGCATCAACCAGTGCGTCAAGATCAATGCTCGAATTTACCCGTCCGTGGGCGCCACTGCAACCTTGACGATCACAGAGGGTTTCACTGAGAAATCCTTCCTGTGAACTCATACGAGAACACGAAGCACCTGTGTGTGTGCCATTGGGTCGGCAGGCCCAGTGCACTAGCGCCTGGAGTGGCAGGAGATATAATGGGATGGGATGAGACAAGGTTTCATACCCGAAGCGGCCGAAGCGGCAACTAGGGAGCTTCCCTAGTCACCCGTGCGTCTTGAGTCTGTGCCTCAAAAGCTGACAAGTCGACTTATATGCCGTAGCGTTTCGATCCCGCAGGAAGCACGTGCGTATATCACCGGCTTCAGACCGGGTAGGGAAAAGGGAAAGTCCACTTCATTGATCAGCACAGGGGTCGCTGTCGATGCGTCTACTTATCATTCAAACTGTGTGCATGTCTAATAGCCCATATAAGATTTTTTTTGGGTAAATCGCGCAGCAATCTTGGATGAGACCCTAGGCCAACGGCCACGGATGCCCAAAACGGACAATACCCAGAAGTGGTTGCGCATCAAGGGCTGACATGCTGACAGTGGTGTCAGGAACTTGTTCCATGCGAAGGCTCTCATTCGCCTCCTCCCACATTCCCCATGCCGAGCACGCTCTTCCCATGTGGCGCCCTTACCCCTCTCAAGCCGCAGGACATCGTTCGTTGCCGAGACTCCTCAGTAGGAGCGTTGGATGCGTTTGGCACGACAATTCGAATTGATGCTACGCGAGCGACGATAAGAAGCCGAATGAACGTTGGTGAAATTTGGCAAGTATGTGTTGGTCGGTGTACGAATGACTATTAAAGGACGAGACTATATCCTCTTTTTCGCTCAAGGATTACCCATTGCACATCTCGTATCCGACTATCTACTACCTTATTGAGCCCAAGCCAATACATTCGCCAGGTTACCCACAACAAGTTCGCTGACGTGCAGACGCAAGCATCTATCCCTGGAGTGTTATTGAAACCTTTGTTCGAAACTGACTATCGATTTCTGGTTGTTGGCCTGACCGCAGGGTTCTGGAACGATAAAAAGAAGCCCGGGATTTGACAGTCTGGGTGTTCTTTGCGCAATCTACACATATAAATCTGTTCCACCACTCTTGTCAATCAAGATGGCAGAGTCGACTGACCAGCCCATCCAAACAACGGCAGAGGAAGCGTCCACCATGCTTTGGGATTACGTTTTTGTAGGCGGTGGCCTCTCCGCCTCCGTTGTGTCCAACCGTCTTTACCACTTCGATTCGTCACTCAAGATCCTCATCATAGAGGCCGGAGCCAACGCCAATAATGACCAGAGTGTCATGTGGCCCAACTCAACCAACCTCATCGGCGGAGAGTACGACTGGAAGTACAAGACGGTGCCGCAGGTAGCCTTGAATCATCGCAACATCGACTTGCCCTGTGGCAAGGCACTTGGGGGCGGCACTGTTATTAACTCAGGTAGAGAAGCCCAAGTCGAAGCGACTAACCTGTCTCGCATTCAGGCGCATGGACGTCGCAAAACTCTCATTATGTGATAGCGCAAGCTGACATGCTCTCACAGGTGGCTGGATTCGCGGGGACAAGTTTGACTTTGACCTTTGGGGCGACCTCGTTGGCGATCACCGCTGGTCCTATGCTGGGCTACTCCCGTACATGAAACTCAGTGAGGACTGCCCTGTCGACAACCCCAAAGAGCACGGCAAAGACGGTCCTCTGCCTATTCAGGGAGTTGTCTCGACCCATCGGGAATTCCCTCTGCGCAACCAGACGCTCGAGTCATGGAAGGCCGTTGGCGTCACCCAGCTTCCCGACAATGACGGCAACGCGGGCAATCCCCTCGGTATTGGCGATCTTTTTGAGAACAAACTCAAGGGCCGCCGCGAGATTGCCTCCAACAACTTCCCGCTCGGCGGCGTTACCGTCTTGACCAAGACTCTTGTCGCCAAAGTACTTCTGAGCACACCCACAACATCCGGCCAAGAGCCCGAAGCCACGGGTGTCAAGCTCGCCAACGGGACTGAGATCAAGGGGAAAGAGATTATCCTTTCCGCTGGCGCCATTCGCACTGCCCAGCTTCTCATGCTCTCCGGAATCGGGCCTGCCGATGAGCTAACAAAGTTCGACATCCCTGTCCGCGTATCGCAACCCGACGTTGGCAAGAACTTTCAGGACCATGGTCTCTTTGCATCACTATGGACCTTGAAAGACCCTTCGGCTGGCTATACTGTCACATCCCCAAACCCGCTGTGGAACCAACCACAATATGGCTACGGAACGCCAGCAGACTTCCTCGTCACGACTGGTATCAAGGACAAAGCCGGGTTAGCCGCTGCTATTGAGAAGGACGAGGGAAAGACGCCTGACCCCAAGACCCATCCTCTGCTCAAGACGGACCGCACTTTCAACGAGCATGTCTTCATGTACACGGGCACACCGGATGGAACTACAGTTTCAATCATGCTTATCAACCTACTGCCCACCTCAAAGGGTAGCGTCACTCTCAACTCTGCCGATATCAACGACGTGCCCAACATCGATCCCAATTATCACTCCACTGAAGTTGACAAGTTTGTTGCTCGCGAGGGTATGCGTCTCCAGATTGACTTCCTCTCCTCGAACAAAACCGCTCTTGGTCGGGACATCATCTCTGGAGAATTGGGCGCCACAGGATTTACTGAAACATTCACGACTGAGTCTACTGATGCCTATATCGATTCCCGTATTGCGGCTGGCCTTGCGTAAGTCCACAACACGTTTACATACGGCAAGTGCTAATTGTGTATCAGGTCTACTTTTCATCCGATGGGAACTGCAGCTATGGGCAAGGTGGTTGACGCGAACCTTCGGGTGGAGGGTGTGAAGAAGCTTCGTGTTGTCGACACCTCTGTGTTCCCTGTGACAATTACTGCCCACCTGCAAGTGGCTATATATGCTACTGCATACCAGGCAGCGGATATTATATATAGTGACAGATGTACTAAGTAAGAGAACTAGTTAAAGTAGAGTATAGTAAATAGAAAGTCCTTTTACTTATATTATAAAGACTTATATATAAAGTATAGTACTTTATACTACTTAATAAAAAGTCCTTTTATTTAAAGGGCTTAACTATCTACTATATATTAAATTACTAGCTATTATATAAAAGTAAATAAAGTAAGTTTTTTTATAATAAATATAAAGTATTATACTATATATATTTTATAAAGTCTTATTATATTATAAAATAATAGCCTAGATTATTAAAATATATATTAATTAGCTTATTATTTATATATCCTATATAGCAGCTTATAGCTCTACTTATATTCTAGCCTAGATTAACCCCTTACTTCTTCTTATATAACTACTTCTTATATTAGTGCCTTTATTTTTAATACTCTTGGTTAGGTTTAGGTTTAGGTTAGGTTAGGGTTTAGGGTTAGGGTTAGGTTAGGGTTAGGGTTAGGGTTAGGGTTAGGGTTAGGTTAGGGTTAGGGTTAGGGT